>NW_021025058.1:1234463-1396369 GCF_004153795.1 Camellia sinensis
ATATATTTTTTGTTTTTTGAAATGCAAATGATGCATGTTGTTTTTGGCTTTTTCTTTCGAAATGCAAATGAAAAACAGCTCTAAGATAGGTATAAAATCAATGTGCAAGAATGGGGAAAAAGGGACTAGAATCTCACCCTTGAAGACCCCTTCACAAATGGTGCTCCGATGGCCTCCTTGAGCTTGAATCCAACACCAAAATTTCAAAACAAACTCTTTAGAACCTCAACTCCAAGAGGAAGGTGAAACACTAGGTGTTTGTGTGCAATAGTAAGACACAAAGCACCTAGTGAACAAAAGAGAGTGAAAGAGAGATAGAGTGTGTATCTAACTCTAACCCTAGAACTCAAACCCTAACAATGGCTGTTCTTACTCTCAAAAAAAATCCTAAGTCTCTAACCAAGCCTCTCCTTTTTGCCTTAGAGAGAGATCTTCTCTATCTTGTCTTGTAAAGCTTACAAGACAAGCTTTTCAAGAGGGAGATCCCTCCATACACGTGTATGGAGGGATGCAATAGCAAGACAGCTGTCTAAAAATATCTGCAAAAGCAGATGAACAGTAATCGGCCGGCCAAAAATGCCATCTTGGCAAAAAAGAGTGCCGACCGGCACAAAAAAGTGCTGACCGGCAACAAATAGTGCCGGCCGGCAAACTACATTGCCGGTGGCAGCAAACACCAGCCGGTGGCCTCTAGCCACTGCCGGTGATGGGTGGGGATGGTCTACAAGCCCCATCTTGCCTCTCAAGGGCAAGATGCAAGTGTTTGGTGCAAAACCAGACACTAAACGGTCGAGTTCGGAGATCCTGAGGCAAGGCACGCGAGCCGAGACCTCCAGGAACTCCAAACGAACACAAACATGGATAATCACCGAGTGTCCAAACGGTGACGTCCAAGTCTTGAGGACGGTCAAAAATGGGGTGTCTACAACATGCTCTGACAAAAAATAACCAAAATGCCCCGTGTATATATATTTTTTAATCACGATTATTTGAGCCCAAACCCTCCTGTCTTTGCCCTCTCTCTCTCTCTCTCTCTCCCTCTCTCTTTTCTCCTCACTCCCATCACCATCGTGTCAATAACTGACCACCATCACCGCCGTCCCTCCCATCTTCCTCTCTCTCTTTTCTCTCCTCCATCTCCCTCTCTGTCGAAGCTCAAACTCTAATCCATACGTCGACTCTCAAATTTCTCTCTTATTCGAAACCGTAACCTTAAACTCATGCCAATCCAAATCTAGTGTAAGTTTCAATATTTCCAGTTTCGTTAACCTCCTAGAAGTGACTAAAGCTTCTGATCGAACTTTATTTTTTCAAAACCCACCGAACCGACCAACCGGCAATCTACATCTGCAAAAAATCTCAACAGATCGAGAATCTAGGGTTTCTCCCCTCTGATTTCCTCTTATTTCTCCCCTAATCCAGTCATAAAACCTCATTCTCCAGCACCGTCACTGGAGACAGACGAAGTGTTGGGACTAGTATGATCATTTCCATTTCCATGAAGGACTTTTCTTCTCGCTTGGCAGAGTAGATCACACACTTCAAATGGTACATTCCATGTGTCTCTGGAAACAACTCGAAAGCTACAGGATAGAGACAGACAGACAGATAGACAGATTCTAAAATTTTATGATTTTGTTTTCTTTGATTACTTTGAATCTGTTATTGAATTGTAGACCTGGGCCTAAGGATGGATTGATGACATTGAAGAGAGGAGGATAAGAAGTGGGAAGGCACCGTCGCCACCAACGGAAGCAGCAACTCAGCGGCAGAGTCAAGGGACTGTTTAATTGTTCTCTTGATTTGCACCATCTTGTTGTGACTCTTTCTATGTGTTCTCTCTCTCTCTCTCTCTCTATATATATATATATATGTATATATATATATAATACTCATTCATCAAATCTGAGAATGAGTGGGATAGTTGTAACAACTTCGACCTGTGATTAGCTAATAAACCTTACTTAAGAATACTTAATCAATAATTAAGGCCTTGTTTGGGAAGTAATAATTTTAGCCTAAAAAATAAAAAGTTACTAAAAAAATCAAAAAGCCTATAACCTATACCAAAAAGTCAAAGATTTCTTTTTCTTCTTACTTTTTGCACATCTTTTCATAAAAAATTAAAAAGTCATTCCAAACATATAAGTTCTTTTTATTTCATATTTTAGCCAAAAAGCTAAAAAGTTACTAAAATAGTATATTCCCAAACAAGGCCTTAGTTCTAATTTGAGTCTGATTTTGCCGACATGGAAAATCTAGTTTAATCCAACTTAGTTCAACTCCATTATATGGAAGCATAATTTCACCTCTGCCATATAATGAGTCTAAGTTATTTGTCATGTTTTAATCAGAAACATCGCCAACTTAGTTCAACTCTATTATATGCAAGTATAATTCGACTCTGCCATATAATAAATCTAAGTTATTCGTCATGTTTCAATCAGAAACATCGCCAACATAGTTCAACTCTATTATATGCAAGTATAATTCAACTATGACATATAATAAGTCTAAGTTATTCGTCATGTTTCAATCAGAAACATCACCAACTTAGTTCAATTCTATTATATGTAAGTATAATTCGACTTTGCCATTTAATAAGTCTAAGTCATTCGTCATGTTTCAATCAGAAACATCGGCATAGGTCTATTCAGTCCAATCACACAATTTCAATTTCACCAAACTAAAACTTTATTAATACCTCGGCTAATAAAATTATAACATAAACAAAAAAATCTAATGATAGAAAAAATTCAAATTGCAAGTGTTCCAGGGTCTTGTCAACTCTTTGTCATCACTGTCCTCAAGCCGATATGCACCATTGCCAACTACCGAGATGATTCTGTAAGGTCCCTCCCAATTTAGGCGAAGCTTGCCCTCTCTGGGATCCTTCTTGTTGCCGACCACTTTCCTCAGCACAAGGTCCCCAACTTTGAATTCTCTTGGGTTAACCTTTTTGTTGTAAGCCCTAGCAAGTTGCTGCTGGTATGCCCCTAGTCGAATTGCTGTTCTCTCCCTTGTTTCTTTCAATAGGTCCAGATCTCAGGCCAGGGATGCCTCATTAGTCCCATTCTACTCTTTGGGTTCTGATCCCTAGGATGCTAACTTCTAATGGGATTACTGCCTCTGTGCCATAAGCCATGGCAAATGGGGATTCCCCAGTTGATATTCTCGGCGTAGTCCGATATGCCCAGAGTACATTGGGCAACTCATCTACCCATTTTTCCTTGGCTGCTTCCAGCCTTTTCTTGATCCTATCCAAGATAGTTTTGTTGGACACTTCTGCCTGACCATTGCTTTGAGGGAAGCTTGGAGTGGAGTAGTAGTTCTTGATTTTGTACTTGGCATAGAAGTTTTTGATTAGCTTACTGTCAAACTGTGTGCCATTGTGTGTTATTATTTCCCTTGGAATCCCGAACCTAGTGATGATGTTCTTCCATATGAAGTTCTTTACATCAATGTCCCAAATCTTTGCAAGGGGTTCAGCTTCTACCCACTTTGTGAAGTAATCTGTTGATACCAGTAGGAACTTCCTTTGTCCAGTCGCCTGAGGCAGTTGTCCAACAAGATTCATGCCCCACTGGGCAAATGGCCAAGGGCTGGATACTGGGTTTAAATCTGCTGCTGGTTAATGTATTAAAGGTGCAAACCTCTGACACTTCTCACACTTTCTGACATAAGCTTTAGCATCTTTCTGCATGTAGGGCCACCGATACCCCTGAGTAATGGCCCTATGAGCAAGTGACCTGCCCCCTGCGTGGCTTCTGCATACTCCATCGTGTATTTCATACAGGAAGTCTTCAACTTGTGAAGGATGCACACATCTCAAACGGGGACCAGTAAAAGACCTTCTGTAAAGATGTCCCTCTACTGTCAGACTGAACCTCGCCAACTTCAATCTGGTCTTGTGTGCTTCTTTGTGATCATCTGGCAACTTCCTATCTCTAAGGAGCACTACTATTGCATCCATCCAACTTGGTCCCATCTCCACACACATTGCTTCATACTCTGTGTTCAGTGGTTCTACACTTGGGCCTGACAAATAGCCAACCATTATTATCTTTGCCTCCCCTAATTTCATTGCACTGGCCAGGTTAGCAAAGGCATCGGCATAGCTGTTGTCAGCTTGGCTAACTTGTTGTAGTTGGTAATTCCGAAATAAGGTTACCAGTCTACCAACCTCTTTTATATGGGCCATCATTCTTTCATCCCGAGCTACGTATTCACCTATTGCCTGGTTGACAATAAGCTAGGAGTCATAGAAGACCACCACCTTGTCGGCTTCCATTGCTGCTACCAACTTCAATCCTGCGATCAGTGCTTCATATTCTGCTTCGTTGTTTGAGGCCTTAAACCCCAAACGAATTAATTGTTCTAGCATCCGCCTATCCGGCAATACTAGCACTACTCTTGCCCCCGTTCCTTGTCGGTTTGAACTCCCATCAACAAACAGGCGGAAGGAGTCGCCTATGTAAATATCGCATGGCCTGAGTTTCTCTTCCTTCTTCTGTTCTGCTGTGGGGCTTTTCATCTCCAGCTGGGTTTCTTCTAGATCACTTGGACTCCTTAAACCGCGGCTCTTCGGAGCCCGATGTGGAATGGCGCCAGGTGTGAACTCGGCCACGAAGTCGGCCAGAACTTGGCCTTTGATTGCTGTTTTGGGTCTGAACTCTAAATTGTATTGGCCCAATACCACTGCCTACTTGGCCACCCTGCTTGTCAGATCTCTTTGCTATAGTAGGGACTTCAAGGGGTGTTCGGTTAATACCACAATCTTGTGGGCTTGGAACTAGTGGTTCAATTTCTTGGAGGCCATTATCAAGGCCAGTGTCAATTTCTTCGAGGGTAAATACCTAGTCTCTGCGCCTGCTAGGGTTTTACTCACATAGTAAACTGCCCTTTGTTCTCCCTTCTCTTCTCTAATTACTACTGCACTCACTGCATGCTCTGAAACTACCAAGTATAAGAACAGCTCCTCTCCAGGTACTGGATTTGAGAGAACTGGAGCTCTGGTTAGGTATTTTTTTAAGTCGGCCAAGGCGGCCTCGCGCTCCTCTGTCCACAAAAAATCTGTGGCCTTCCTTACCAAGTTGAAAAATGGTTTACACTTATCTAAACTTCTGCTTATCAATTTGTTCAGGCCTACGGCCCTTCCAGTCAACATCTGCACTTGTTTTGCTAAGTCTGGGCTTTTCAAGTCCAGAATGGCCTTGATTTGATCTAGGCTCGCTTCAATGCCCCTTCTGGTAACCAAGTATCCCAAGAACTTACCAAACCTAACTCCAAATGCACATTTTGAAGCATTAAGTCGGAGCCGATATGTCTTTAGGATGTCGAAAACTGCCTTCAAGTCGGCCAGATGATCCTCAGGTTCTTTGGTCTTCATGACCATGTCATCAATGTATACCTCCTCTGTTTTTCCTATTAGATGTCTAAACATCTTAGTCACCAATCTCTGGTAAGTCGCTCCTACATTTTTCAACCCGAAAGACATCACTCTGTAGCAATACAACCCTTTTGGGGTGATAAATGCAGTCTTCTCCTCATCGGGAGAGGGGGTGGGGGGTACATGGCTATCTGGTGGTATCCCCTGTAAGTGTCCAGGAAGCTCATCCTTCCATGTCCTGAAGTGGTATCCACTAATTGGTCAATCTTGAGAAGTGGGAAATTGTCTTTGGGACAAGCCTTATTCAAGCTGGTAAAGTCCACTCAGACCCTCCACTTCCCATTCTTCTTCTTCACAACAACTGTGTTTGATAACCATGTTGGGTAGCTTACCTCTCAAATGGCTCTGGCCTTCAGCAGTTTATCCAGTTCCTCTTATACTGCCTCAACATGTATCAACATAGGCCTCCTTGCTCGCTGGATGACAGGTTTGGCCGATTTGTCCACATTCAGTCTATGGCAAGTGACCTTGGGGTCAATGTCAGACATCTCATATGGTGTCTGGGCAAACACCTCAATGTTTGCTTGTAAGAAGGCTTCTAACTCCCTTTCCTCCTCCTCAACCAATCCTGAGCCGAGTAGAAAGAAACGCTCTTCGTCTCCTTGCTGGACTAGGATCTTCTTCAGGGTTTCCTCACTCTTCTTGGCCGGTTCTTTGCCGACGTCATCCAGGACCTCCATGTCTTCATTCTCAATCTCTACTATTTTTGCTTCTCATATGTTGCAGGTGGATTTCATTGCTATCATGGAGCAATTTTTTTCCAGCATCTGATCCCCTCTAACCTCTTCAATTCCATGCTCTGTTGGGAACCGCAATAGCTGGTGCAGTGTTGAAGGAACAACCCTCATTGTATGCAGCCATGGCTTTCCAAGGATAGTATTGTAAGGAGAGGGGGTGTCAATTATTGTGAACTCTGTGCTTACCTTCTTGGTGCCTGCCTGCACCTCCAAACTTATTGCACCCAAGGGCCACGTCGGCGTTCTGTTGAACCTAACCATTGGACCATTGGACTGCTCCAGATTATCTTGGTGAAGGCCAAGCTCCTTGTAGCATCTGACATACATGATGTCACAAGAGCTGCCTTAGTCAATTAGGATACGCTTAACCTGGCATTCTCCAATCTTTAGGGATATTACCAGAGCATCGTTGTGTGGATGCTATACCATGTCTAGGTCATCTTCAGTAAAGGACACCATTGGTCCCTGGCACTCGTCTGCCCTAGGTCTTTTTTGCCAGACCTGATACACATGTTGTAAGTGTTTCACCTTCTGAGTTTCCCCACGTATCTCGTTCTTATTGACTTTCGAGTGAATCACATTGATCACTCGAGGTCCACCTGCTTGCGATTGTGGTGCTGGTAGAGGTGGTGTTGCTGGTACCTGAGGCAGTCTCGCTTGTTCTTCCCTTGTCCTGGCCTCATCTACTAGGTCCCTTAAATGACCTTGTCTTACCAGGTCTTCCAGATGTGCCTTTAGGGCTCTGCACCCCTGAGTCAGATGCCCATCCTCATTGTGGTAGGCACAGCGCTTCCCCAGACTTATTTCCATAAATTTGCCAGGAATCTTCTCTAGTGCTCTATAATAAGGCTGATTCTGGATTCTTTCCAGGACTTTGTAAATCGAAATTCGGAATACTATAGTGACTGCCTGTACAGCCCTCAGTGCTGTCTCTTACTTGTTATATCCATTATTACCTCGGCCTCGTTTCAGCGAGCCGTTTTTCTTCTCTTGCTTCGACGCTTTTGTCCCTGCCGTGTCTTCCTCGACTCTCGCAAACTTCTCGATCCTGGCCATGAGTTCCTCTATACTTTTTGGAAGTATCTTTGTTAGTGATTTTCAAAGAAGATAGTCATCGTTCTGGCCGTATTTAAAAGACACAACCGCCACCTCTTGGTTGCACCCTGGTATTCGGTTAAACACCTTATAGTACCTGTAGACGCGCACGGGGGCCCCATGCTACAGTTCGGACTCATAATGTGTCACGATCCTATATCTAATCTCGCAGAGTGCAATGCAAGACCGATGAATCATCAAAGAGTTCAAATCTGGCAAATCGTTTTGGAAAATAGATTTTTAGAAAGAAGTGTCAAACATCGACTGCTTTGCTAGATACAGAGTCGCCACCTAAATATTTTATTTTGGGGAATTTAGGAAACCCTAACTCATGCCTAAGGCCACGTGTCCGTCATCACCAAAGTTGCCTCGGCTCGGGAACTTGGGTACGATTGGGGAAAGTCATTTCATGAGCACCCCCGCTCACCCGATCAAAGATCGGCCACTACTAAGCATGATATCGAGTTTTGAAAACATATGTGCTCTTATTCCGGTTTATTAGCCTAGATTTACTATGTGATGCGTAAATCATACAAGTATAGACTGAGTCACCTGAATTGAAACAAAAAATCTCATGTTCGTTTTGAAAAACGGTTTGCTACTCGCAAGTAGGCTAAAATGAAGATTTTGCCACTCTCAAGTGGGATTAGAAAACATAGTGATTTGCCACTCTCAAGTGGGCTTAAAACTCGCAATCGATAAATTGTTCCAATTCAAATAGCCCAACCTCCATCCATAGGCATTCAGGCAGTTATATCACATAAGCATATAACCTCATGGTAAATATGCTATCACGGCAGTCACTCACACGCATGCAAGGATGCTAAAGCATAAACACTTACCGATTACTCCAAGCCAAAGAAAGAAGCTAATTAGAAAACATGCATGAATCCTAACTATGCTGAGATGCCTAATGCAACACATGCAAGAATGCAACTAAGATAGGCTCGGCTATTCTAAGATAGCATATAAGATGCTACAGATAACATGTATTCAACTCGAAATTGAAGGACAATGCAGTTAGTATGATGCGCCGAGCCCGGTGCATGCATGACAGATGAATGGATGCAAACATGCGAACATAAGTATGCTAATTGAAACATGCCCTAAACTAACTATCATAAGCTGGTAAATAAAAGGGAGAAAGACGTGGGGTTGGAAGACATATATCACACGCACGCACACTTATTACAATATTGCCCTCTCGCGGAGGGTCCGAATAAATATTACACAACCAAAATGAATAACTAATTATTACACAACACTAGCTAATTAACAAATTAACTAAGAAAGCGAGTAAACTAGAATGCAACGCTACATCAAGTAGACTGCCTCAGCTCTGTTCAGAATGATGAAAGATGCATGCATGCTCGAGTCGCCTTGTCGGGAAATCCATCGCGATGCCCCGATTTGCCTCTATTTGCAATTGATCCCGGAACACTGTACAAAACTCTAGAAGGCTGAAACTCCACCGTGTGAACTTGTAGGGATACTGCCGACCAATTTTTGCTGCTAGTTTCCGGTTTGCTGCAACAGAGAGCAAGAAAGGGGCATGGCAAAGTATTTTCAACATATGTGTGCGTGACCACTCTCCCCGTCATTGCATGAGCTCTAGGGAGTGTAGTCCTCGATCCTCGTGCCACCAATCACGCATCTCGATGCATGATGGCCGAGGAGTCGAATTACACGACTCAATGTGAAATGAATGCACATATAGACACAACAAGGCCTAAACTCCATCATGGGTAATCAAGAGTGTCGGCGACCGGGAATTGAGGCACGTTTCGTCACTTTGAGTACGAAACATCTCTCGTTTCCCGTGTTTGGACTAACCCTACTCCAAACACAATGCAACAAGATGGCATACATGAATGCAACTCTAGTATGCAACCTAAACGAAATGCAACTACAACATGCAAACATGCAAGGAATGACATGCAAAGGTGCAACTAGCATACGCAATGCTATGAACTATCGATGGCATACTCAATGCATATGACGCTATATGGCATACACAATGCATATATGAAGATTATCAATGAGATGATCAAGGCATACACAATTCAATGGCCAATCATGCAACAACATAGACTATATGGTATATACAATGCAAGATGGACTTATACCAACATGAGTGGACCTCAGCCACACCCAAATCAATGATCAAACATGATGAAAACAAAGCAATGACACACATGCAAACATGCAAGAATGCAAGGGACCAAACCTAGGGCACAACATGCAACTCTACCAAGGCATGGCAAGGATGAAATATGGCATACAATGGGACATTTTCCAGCTCTGAAATGACATGCAAGATGGTCCCGAAATATGCAAACACTTCACCCGATGCATGTTAGGAAGCCCAAATACCGAAACTAGTGAGGTGTATTACACTATAGGCATGCAAAGCAATACTCTAACGGTCAAACAAGCCCCAAACAGTCCCTATGTAGGCCAAATTAGTGGCAAATATGGACTAAAATAATGGCTCGAAAGGCATGGAAATGAAGCTCATGCAATGGCCCATAAATGAGGTATTTAAGCACGACTCTCAAATGCATTTAAAGAGTGGAAAACATGGGAATATGGCATACATATAAGCTCTGAAATATGATGCACAATGATGCCAAGACAAGAAAACACCTCAACATAGGCATGCAATAGGCTTCAAAACTCAAAGCTAGGCATGGATATTGTACTACAAGCATGCATAACAAGCATCATTCGACCATGAGGCCCAAAAATAGAGCTAAAGCAGTCCAAAATATGCACAAAATCAGTTTAATGCATGGCCAAAAGGTGCTAGAATCAAGGGCCAAAACAACATGCAATACAAGCTAGTGAAGAGGATTTACACTACAAGTATATTAAGCATTCAAGAGGCCACTAAACCAGCAAAATTTAGAGGTATGATATGCCAAATAAAGCCAAAAACCCACTGAAACATAGTCAATGCATGCAAGAATGATATGCTCCTTTGATAAGCTATGAAGGGGGTTGTTCTACATATGCAAGAGGGACACCCATCATGACAAAACCAGCTTTGGAAATAGCTTATGAAGGTCCTAAAAGTCACTTAAAATGGCCTGAAACAAGGCTTGGAAGCATGCAAATAAGGGCTCCTTTGTAAGGCCAAAAAGGCCAACAAACAAGATAAGGAGAGAGAGGGTCACCCCCCTTTGATTTTTGCACTCAAAACAGCATGCTATCCACTGGAAACCGGCTGGATTTTAGTGGCTAGAAGGCCAAACAAAGGTCAATGCAAATGCTCTAAGGCATGGCTCAAAACAAGGTGAAATGAAGCATGCAAGGGGGTGGACGACCCCCAACAGAAAAATGATCTTAAACAAACATGTTAATGGCCTCAAAATAAGACTTTTTTTTAGTTTACACCAAAGCTCAAATATGCTTGCAAGTATGGCTAAAAGATGGAGCAAAATAAGGCTTAAAAAGGGAGAAATGAGTTACCCTTGAAGACCAACAAAGACCAACAGCCTCTGGACCCAAAACTCAACCCTTAACCTCTGAAAACAAGCTCCAAGAACCTCCAAACAATGGTGGAAGTGTGTGGTTGTGAGGTGGTGTGCAAAGGGGCCAAGAATCTCACTCTTTCTAAGCCTAAGTGTAGAGATACAAAGAGAGATATATGTATACCTTAAACCAATCTTGGAACCCTTGCAAAGGAAGGGGAGACCTTCCTTTATAGAGCAAAGGGTCCAAAGATTCTCCTAGAAGCTTCAAACCAAGAGTGAAGATCCTCCATACACGTGTATGGAGGATCTAGTCTGTGCCCTCCAGCTGGCACAGTTGGCAAGCATTCAGGGAGACAAAACTGAGAGAGGTAGGCCGATCAGTTCAAGTGGTTTGCCGACCACTTGCCCTGGTCGGCTGACCAGGGTCAAAAGGTTCAATGCTCAAAAGTTGTTTGGTGGCCTCCAGGGATGGTCTCCACATGCAATGCAAGCAAGTGGTATGGTGGGAGACCAGTAAATGTGGCTCAAAAACCAAGGAGACCAACTCCCTGACAAGAAAATTGTCCGACGGAGAGAGAGGTGGTCTCCACGATAATTGCTGGTCTCCCACCCCTGTACCACCTTCCAAACATGGAAAACAAGGTCCATGCCAAAAATGAACCAAGACGGATGCAAAACGAGAGTTCGGGAGGCAAAACGCGCAACTTGGGGCCCCAAAAACTGGCTATTAAGCATCGAAAGTGGCGTGTGACCACAAAAGTGGTCTCCCGAGCCACAGTGTCCCTCTAGAGAGAGGAAACAAGGTGTGTGCCAAAAACTGGAGCAAACAGAAAAAGTTATGCGGTCCCGAACCGAGGCGCACGGCCGACGGCTCCGAAAACCGGAAACTGGTCTCCAAACGGGAACAGTGGTCTACGACCACGAAAAGTAGCCTACAGCCATTGAGAGATAGTCTACCAGACCTCTCCCTCCCTTCGGGAAGAGAAAATCGAACCTGGTTCTCAAACCGAGGCAAAGCATAAAAAGGGTCCCGAGACCCGGAGGCAAGGCTCTCAGCCGAGAACTTCGAAACTCGAAACGAGCACAACATGTATCATCACCGAGCGCTCAATCGGTGACGTCTGAGTCTTAAGGTCGGTCAAAAATGGGGTGTCTACAGTACCTTTTGGCATAAGCCCTGAGGCTTTCATCCTCGCCAATTCTCAAAGCCATCAAGGAGTCCACTCTCAATGACTGTAGTTTGTTTGTCACAAACCTAGCCACGAACATCTCAGCCAGGCCTTCCCAGCTTTTCATAGTTCCTTTTGGCAACTTGTGAAACCAGTCTGATGCGATTTCCCCAAAGGATGAGGGAAACACCTTGCAGAGCAACGACTCGTTCTCGGTGTGCAGTGCCATTGAGTTCAGGTACAAGCCGACGTGAAAGTTAGGGTCAGACTTATCGTCGTATATCTGGAATCTCGATATATGGAACCTTTTCGAAGCCTTAAATTTGTTCAATTCTACCGAAAACGACGTTCTCGGCTTGGCCAGAGAGGTTACCTCGGCATCTTGTCGCTTTCTCTGGAGGTAATCCCTCAAATCCTCCTTGGTCCATCCAGGAGCTCGACTATCAATGGATTTCAACCTTTTTGGTGCACTACTCCCGGTGTCGTTATGAGTTCTCTTAGACCTCCCTCCATTAGTCTTGTCGAAACAAAGCTCCTTCCCTTGAACATGCCGATGTTCTTTGGTGTAAGCTTCTTTGGTACGACGTGTCTTCTAAGACTCTCCTTTCATCGACTCTTCTCGCCCGACCTCCCGTGAAGGCCGGTGAGAATGTTCCTTTGTCCTGTCACGCTGAGGGACTGCAGGAACTGTTTTCAGCCCCCCTTTCTGGGCATCGTTCTTGGCCGCTGGAATCGGCGTGTCTTGTAACGGAAACGGTGGATGCATGACGTTATTCTGCATCATGAAATTGACGACCGATTGTAGGTCTGCCAATTTGTTCGCCATTATCTTCATCTCGCCGTCCCTCCACAAGCATCTTTCTTTCCATACCTGGAGGTCGTTCTCGTTATAATACTCGCCTCGGTCTACCTTCTTTGGTACGTCTCCCTCCTGGTTGACGTCTTTCTCTCCGGGATTCTTATTCCGAGGTTCTTCATTGTAGTTGTCCTCCTCTACGTTAGGGTCAATGTGTTTACCACTTCCAGTAGGGATGTCATCTCCAATCTTCTCTTTCTGTTCGTTGTTGGCCATCTATTCTCCTTTCTTTTCCACAGACGGCGCAAAATTGTGGGTGTCGATTTCTGACCATACTGCCAAACAGGTACACAACTGGAGAACACCGACAAAATAGATTGTGCCTATAGCGACCCTGGTTTTGACCCGTCCCTTGTGGTGTTCCGGACTCGGGTTTGTATGGGTTGAATGGTGGTTCATGTCTTGTTTCCCTTGTCTTCCCTTCATTGTTGGTTTTGGGATGTAGTGGTATGTTTGGAAAGGGTGGGTTGTTTGTTTTTCCAAACTCTTGCTTGCTCAGAATTTTGGCTCTCCGCTCGAGTGGGTATTCTTGCGCTTGAGCGGGCTTCTGAAAATTTGCTCTATGCTCGAGCGGGAAATTCGGGCGCTCGAGCGGGGACTGTGTCTGCAAAAATACTGGGAGAGCGTATTTCATGCTCGAGCAGGAGTCTATGTCTGATGCTCGAGCGGGGCTTTCCACGCTCGAACGAACCGCGTTTTATCAGTTCGCGAAAGTGACATTTCAGATCACTTTTTGCAATCCTCTCTCTCTCTAAAAGTCTCCAAGATCTAGATCTAGAGCCTCTCTCTCTAGAAATCATCTTCTCTCTTTGATTTCTCCAAATCCATTGGGATTTTGGCCATAGTTCCTTCGTCAAAGTTGTGTAACATCTCGAGGGCTTCGTTGTGCACGGTGGAGATTGAGTTTCATCGTCGTCGATTTTGGGGGTTTCAACTCTTTTCCTTTTTAAACTTGAGGTTAGGGATTTTCTTTGAGTTATATATATATTTTTGCAACATCAAGAAGATTTTCAAAATCATCCTTTGATTTGTTTTGAAAAAATTATTGTTGATTCAAGAAAAAGAGTAATTTTGAAAAAGGGTTTACTATTTAATTCTTTGAGATAGAAATTGGGGTTTTGAACTATGTTGGCTGAAGAAAGAGGACTTTGGTGAGATTTTCTCAAATGTTTGAAGATGGATGGTTTTGGTGAGAAAACCTAGAAATTGGAGATTTTTAAAAAAAAAAGTTGAAAATCCATGGTTAATATTGTTATATTTATTTTGTGTGCCAAAATAAATGATATTTGAAAATTGTTTATTTATTACATGAAAATGATAGTTTTCCATGGAATAAGATAATTTTTGAAGTGTTGGAAATTGTTATTTAAAAGTGTTGATATAGTCTTGAAATGACTAAGTTGTTGGAAATGTTTGAAATGTGGGAATTATGTTATCCCTTGGATGAATTGAAATAAAAGAATTTATTCATCTTGTGAAATTGCATTGAAAGGAGAAATGGAAATTTTGATCACAATGGTAGTTTTGTGTGGAAGAATTGTCGTATTGTATTGATTATTGTTGCATTGGCATATCAATTCATTTGATTACATTGAACTTTGAAAGTTGATTTGAAAACTTGCGTTGAGAAAGAAATGTTGAGAAACAAGTTTTCATGAAATGGTTTTGGGGTAAATACAGTGGTAAGTCTTGAAAGGTAGTGTAGAGAATAGATGTCGATCCTTCCAGTTGTTACTGGTAAAAATGACAAAGTATGGGTGTCGAGCCCTCCAGTTGTTACTGGTAAAAATGACAAAGTATGGGTGTCGAGCCCTCCAGTTGATATTGGTAAAAATGACAAAATTGGTAGTACTTGTATAGTCTACTTGCAGACACTGAGCTAGGGATTACCAGAGTTGTATTTACCGCCCCTTGAGTTAAATTGTTAAGTTTTGAACAATGAAAAATTACATGGCATCATTGAGCATGATGGTTTTCAAAAGATGATAATGTGAATTATTTTCAAAAAGGTATAGCATGGCATATGCATTCGTCTCTTGAGTTTTGTATAAAATGTATATACTTTGTGAAGGATTTTCCTACTGGGCTTTATGCTCACCCTACGGGATTTTTGTGCAAGAAAGGATGTGGTGATTCCACCAAACTGAAGGCGTGGAAGTATGTGCAGAGAGCATAACGTGCTCATTTGCTGTGACTCTGATTACAAGCCAAGGGCTTATTATGTGTGGGTTTGAATAACCATTTTATGTAACCAGGTTCAAGCCTCGGAAACTTGTAAACCCTTGAGGGTATTTGTTGTATAATTAATTGTTGTTGGATAAATTGAATTATCTCATGAAGACTATTTACATCATGTAATACAAGTATGAGGATTTATTGTTAGTTTTACTTTAAAGAGCCATGACTATTGTATTACATTTGGGCATGAAAATGGGGGCGTTACAGCACCCGAACAACCTGTCACAGAAAGATAAGACTCTGGCGGTGGTTCGTCCACCCGGGGGCACTCCGACGATCAAGGTAGTACTCAATTATCTCTCAAATATATCAAACAATGCTTAACTCACTAGCCAGGATACAAAAAGCATAGCTTAGACCCACGAGGGTGCCTTACTTTTATAACCAGCACTGACCTGATCTCTGTAGAAGTCTAGCTTCTCTTGGACTCTGCCTCAATGCTTATCCTGGACTCTCAAATAGATAAAGATAAACTCCCTAAGAGCTTTATCTTTATCCAAGCTGAGGTCCTCCTCATTCTAGGACTCTTATAACTTATCCATTCATTTCGAATTCCGGTATCTTCGCAGATAATCTCAGCCTAGCTGAGATCACCTCAGCGCCATGACCAGGACACGTGGCACCTCGGCTGGCACTTCGGTGCCACCTTGGCCACGTGTTGTCCTTCACAAAAATATACCCCTACACTAATCATTTTTCAGGTATGGAGTGAAGAGTTGCTCAAGACTTGAAGTCTGTTAATTGTTGGCCATATGGCCTTTTAAATGCAGGCGGAATGCCAATGTGTTGTAAAAATGGTTAATCCCTTTTTATATATTTCGTTATTTTGTAATTGATGACGTAGCGCCTACTGGTGTGTATTGTATTTCATTACATGTACACGAGAGAGGATATTGTAATTTATTTTTTCCTAAATGCCTTTGATATTTATTATTATTGAAATGGACTGATTTAAAGGAATAACATAACATTATCCGAGTAATAAAAGTCGGGGTATTACAAAATGTTTCAAATATAACCCTAACTTAAGATATAAATGTGCACACATCAACACAAAAATCCAATATATAATTGTCAAAAATTAAATTCATTAAAGTGTATGCATAAAGAGTAAATAGAGTGTGAAAATAGAATTACCCCTACTATTCACTTCTCAGTATTTTATAATTTTTCAATAATTAATTCTACCAAAAGTTTAAAAAAAAAAAAAAGAAAAGTAAATTATATTTTTCACTCTTATAATTTGACTTAAAATTCACTTTCATCTTATTTTTTCAATTTGAACAATTTAGTCCCCACATTTTACATTCAGTTTCAATTTATTCCTTTTGTCTAAATTACCGTCAATTTTTTTCATTTGTATATTTGAAGAGACTGACAGTTGTCAAAATTATGAATTTTAATGTTCAGCTTGAATGTAAGGACACTAAAACAAATTAAGATTTTAGAGACTAAAATTTCGGGACAAAATCACTTTTTAGGGATAAAATATTTTTGTTGCCAAAAGTGTTATTATTTTATTTTAAGCAACAAAATTGAACATTTGATGATAAATTACTAATTTTTTGGGGATCACATTATTTTGTCCCTAAAAGTGTATTTTATTAGCGACATTTTTAAAATTTTGTCCCTAAAAGCTCCATTTCAGGATTTACTTTTTAGAAAATGGAATTTTTTTTGTTTTCATTGATTTTTTTAATATTTTAAGATTTTTTTTTTATATAGTTTTAGATACACCTAACATAAATAGACTTAAAAAGTATAATATTTGTGAATTTTTTTAAAAAAAAAAATTCACTAAATACCAAAAATACAAAAAAAAAATAAAAATGAAAACTTAATACATTTTCACATTCATGTGTATTTATTAATTTTTTAAAATATTATTTTACAAAAATTTTACTGTTTAGATACATCTAAATAAGGTACATTTAAAAAAGTAAAAAAATTATTTAAAAATTTAAAAATATTCATTAAAAACAAAAAATAAAAAATTCAATTTTCAAAAAATTGAAACCAAACACATTATACTTTTAGAGACAAAAAAAAAAACTTAATTTCTAAAACTTTTATATGTTGTAGTAGGATTAGTTTGGAAGTTAATTTAAAATGTAGGAATTAGATCGATTAAATTAAAATAATAGAGACTAAAAATAAAATTGAAGTACAATTATAAATGTCAAAAAGTGTAATTTATTAAAAAAAAATGTACAAGGACATCAAAACATAGTGTATGCTGGTCAACTTTATTGTTAGTAATATTAGAATTTTTTGTTGGCTTACTTGTAAATAGTCCCAAGACTAGGGAAAAAGAAATACACTGATGGTGCTTCACTAATGATGGATCACGGGTGTGGGTAGGGGTGTAAATTTGGCCCGGCTCAGCCTGGCTCGTGTCGGGCCTCATGGGCTTTTGCCAAAATTCGGGTCAGGTCGGGCCAGTCCACAAATCAGAAAATTAGACCCATGCCCAAGCCTAGGCCCAAGGGGTATTCGGGCCTTGGGCGGTCCGGTGGGTCTGGGCCTGGGCTCAGGCTTAGGCGGGCCTGAACAAATTTTTTCTTTTAATTTTTTTCTACCAAATTTTATTATTTCTACTAAAAAGGACATTGGGTCTCGGGTGGGCTAGGCCTTGAGTAGGCCTTAAGCGGGCTGATAGGCCAGGCCACGGATTGGGCCAGGCTTCAAAATGATGACTCAGGCCCAAACGGTCCTAAACGGACCGGGCCCACCACAGATCACGGGCGGACGACGGGCCATTTTTACACTCCTAGGTGTGAGGTTGAAACCCAAACTTATTGTTCAATGCCAAATATGACCGACCCTCAAACGTATGATCTATAATCTAAGAGCATCCTAGCAGATTATTTAAAATTTATCCTAAAATATTATTAAAAAATTCATTTTTTATTTTAAGAATCATTTTTTCATTTACTTCTTCCAACAAATTCTCTATTCTTTCTCTATTCTATTAACAAACTCTATATTTTTTTCTCTAATATTATTAAAATATAATTTTTAATTATAAATTTTAAAAAAAAATAAAAATCGTAAATGTGTACTGCTGTCCCTTTAAAAAAAAGAAAAAGAAAAAAATATAATGGAGTTACAGTAACTCTCTACTGTAGCAAATATTAGTTTAGGGTAACTTATAATGGAGCTGATGGGATGGTATAAGGGAGCTCCAACCCCCTAAAATAGGTAAATGAATGATTTAGACCATCTCCAACACTGAATCAAATTCAACACTAGATTTGAATTTGATGAAAAAAGGTGACTTTTATCTCTCCAATAGTTTCACCAAAGTGATATTAAATTGAGAATGGAGCAAAATTTTCACCAAATCGAGAAACTGGGTCAGGTTTCACCAAAACACTATGCGTTTACGTTGGAGGTGGGTCCACCAGACAACCGACCGGATGTCCGGCTGGTTGTCCCACCGGTCGTCCCACAGGATGTCCCACCAGTTGTCCCTTGCATACAAAACTCCCATTCGGTCTGTCCAACCCATTTCTTACACTGATACGTATAAAGTGGGTTTTTAGTAAAACGGTGGCTCTGGTACACAGCTTTGGAGAAACCCATTTCTCTCTCTCTACAAATAGAGACTACCTTCTCCTCTAGTTTAAAGGCAACAACCCATCCCTGTTTGCTTGCTAAGTTCAGTTGAGAGTGGTCGTTCTGCTTTTAAAAGATTGGGCTAGAGAGAAAAGTGAAAAAGCTGGGGCTTTTTTTGGAGGAATGTGGGTGAAAAAAGATGTGGGGTTTGTGCCAAAACTTGTAAAGCTTTTGACCATAATTTCACTCAAATTTGAGCCAAATTTTCATATCATATAAAGCTTTTGATCAAAATTTCACTCAAATTTGACCCAAAAAAAAGAGAAAGAAAGATTGGTAAAGCTCTTATACATCTATAAAAAGAGTAAAAAAGCAAAACAGTGTTGGAAATCCATTTTCCATTGAAATTTGAATCAGTTTAAAAAATCTGTCAAAAATTTTAGGATAAGTTTTGCAATACATCATCTATAAGTTTTGTTTTAGAAATTTGAATCAAAGCGTCAAAAGTACCTGTGGAAATCCATCTTCCAAGAGCAATCTCTCCTCCAATCTCTCATCCTTTTTGGTAGCCATCAGCAACAACCAACAACTCTCTCACTCACTCACTCTCTCTCTATATATATATATATATATAAATTAGATAGTAGATGGGGGTAGAAACAGATTCGAGAGAGACAGGAGTAATCAGATTTGATACTTTACACGCTATTTTCCTGGTGGATGATGCTCTGGTTTAGAGTACTTGGGAAACGAAATGGAAACTGAAATGGGGGGGGGGGAAAAAGCATTCAGTCCATTAATTGGTCGACCGGTCGGTCGTCCGACCAGAAATCCCCAGTCTATTTGATGCAACCGTTGGAGCATCTCGTATCAGATTGAGAATATCACCTTTTTTTTTCTCAGATTTGATGAAAAAAAGGTTCACTGTTGGAGATGCTCTTAGGAGGTGGGGTGGGGATGCTCTAACACAAAATCTGTAACAAAAAAGAAAAAGAAAAAGTGATTTATAAATGGATATTATGATACAACTATTTAAAAAGATATATATTATATGTAAGTTATGTTATTTGTGAGTTTAATTTTCACAAATAACCTAACTCAATATTATAAGAATCATAATTAAAAAATTATTTATAACTAAATATTACATAAGATATGACCAAACAAATCCTGAATTATAATCAAAATAATACCATATTCAATATTATAATGTGTTATAATTAATAATACAATAAATTAAAATCAAAGATACAAAAATCATAACCAAAATACATAGGTTATACATCTGAAAAAGGTATGTAACATAGAATTTCCGTTTACAAATATAATTTAAAATGACATACAATAACGTATATGTAATTACTAGTTTCTCACTAATGATTTTTTTATTTTATTTTTTTATTCAAAGGTAATCTCTAGACCTCATAGTTTGTTGTAATTGTTGGAACAATTTTCTGTGTAAATAAAATAACTTGAAATAAATTCAAACAAAATAAATAAATAACATACCGGATTTATTTATCGAACCGAATTAAAATTAAGACCAAGTCGAGTGTGTGACACTCTGTCCTTAAGACAGATTCGCCCCGCTACGGTGCTTACGGTTGAGTGGCGTCTATCTCCCAGGATACAATGATCTTCACAAATTTGTAGAAGCACTTCAAACAAATTTGTTCGGCGAACCAAACTTGTGATCTATACTCTCTTTAATTTATTCTAAAACTAAATATGAAGAATAAATGCACTAGAGAAAAATTGGACAGCAATGAGACAACTTGACTAATTTTTTCCGAATAAGAAATTTCATCCCTCAGACTGCTGGAATTGATTGTGTATATAGCCAAATAATCTTGACCCGAACTGGTGCAACCTGTTTTAAATAGATTCTTACCGTTGCCTATTTGAACATTTATTATTCAAACTTTTGAATAAGAAACCGTTGGTCAAAGTTTGAAAGTGTTGGACTATTTGTTTTATCAAAAATGCTTTAGACCACTAATTAGTAGTGGCTCTAATACCCACTGCCTCATGTTTTGTGCCTTGTTTTTTTTTTTTTTCTTTTTTTTTCAATTGCCACCTCACTAGTGGTGGGATTAGTGATGATAAATTAGTGGCCTATAGCATTGCTCTTGTTTTAATAAACTATATGAATATTTTAATAAAAACAAACAAACCGAAAGTGGTTTAATAAATAAAGGAAGAGATACAAACATTAGGAAACCACTTAGAAATCCAAAATTTGAATATAAAATTAATTAAATTCCCACAATTACAAACTTTAGGAAACCACTTAGGAACCCAAATTTTGAATTTAAAATTAAATTAAATTCCCACAATAATTTTTATCGAAAAAATTCAAAAGAATTTTTATCTAAAAATTAATGTTAAACCTGAAAACGACGTCAACTTCCCATTCACTCGTAAATGGTTTTGACTTTCTGTCTTCACCGTGTGACTTGCCACGCAGCAAGGAACACTTCACCTCTTCGGACCAACCCCAAAAGATGTTTAGGACCCACTCAAATTTGGGCTAAAAAATATGCCTATATTAAACAATTTTTCCAACAATCCCCCACATGAATGGAATTTGACGGAGAGAAAATGCAACAACATGATCTAATGACAGAGAGTACAGAAATTGGTAATATTCTGCAAAGGATAGGTAGCTTTTGGCTTTGAACCTTCCCTTATAAGACACTATCAGATTTACTAGCTAACCAGTGAACATGATGTCTTGAACTGTTCAGCCGTTTGTGTACACCAAGACAATAAAACTCACACAGTATATCTCCAGACACAGTTTAGTTCTCACTATTGTGTTCATTTTGGCCCTGAACAACCTGGTCTTTCATGAGTGCTCTAAAGACTTGTAACCCATCACAAATCTTATAAAACCGGCCCAGTTCACACTCACTTAGGTGATTCTTATGAAAAGTATCCTGCCATACTCCACTAGGTTTACCTAGATATAAGAATCATTAAAAGTATTATTTAACCCAAATCGCTGCAGACATCACTTATTTCATCATAGAAATGGGTAGGAGTTGGACTCCACAGTAATCCTTCTGAGTCAATCACAACTCGGTTGTCCCTTTGAACCTAGATCTTGGGATCTCCAGTCAACTAGGTTGGGTTGCCGTTGTGGTAACTCTTATTTAATAGGCTTAAGTCCCATTCCCCTCGATGAATTCTCAACTAACTCTCTTGCTAGCCCTTTGGTTAGTGGATCTGCTATGTTGTCTTTAGACTTAACATATTCTATGGAAATAATTCAAGCAAATTATCAAGCGATTGCGTTAACGGTTCTTTTACCTCAATGAAGGAGACTTCACAATTGCCAAGTGTTAAAGAAAAGAAAAATTAAAAGAAGAATGAGGGAGACAGAAAAAGATGATTGAATGAACAATCAAAGTAACAATTACTTACCTATACTCTTATGCTTTAAAAAGGAAGTGCATAAAATACTTCGAAAATGAAATGCTGAAATAAATGCTTTGAAAAGAAAGTGCGTAAAATAAAATGTAAGAAATATAAATGACAAGAAAAATATAAATTAATTGTCTTTGATTTGATTTTTGACCTGTAGCGACTATAATTTTTCATTAGTCATTATTTATTATTATTACTTTATTTATTTTTGACTTTATTAATTGTGTGGTTATATGAGAATTTAATGAGGTATTTAATTAATTTAATGTTTTATTTAATTATAAGTAATTAATCTGACTATTGATATATTTATATTGTTTATATAAAAATATTTTTTAAAAAAAATATTTTATATATTGATAAAATATATATCATATTTATTTATGTTTTAATTATATTAAATTTATATTATATAATATAATAACTATTAAGTTATATAATAATATAATAAGTGATTAGGTTATCAACTAAAGAAAAGAAAAGAGAATCAGAGAGGAGCAAGCCTCGTGTGTGTGTGTCTGTGAGAGTGAGAGAGAGGGGAGAGGGGTGCCTGCTGTACAGCAGGCACTGCTGTACAGCCAAAAGGGCAAAAAGAAAAGAAAAAAAAAACAAAAATATTTGAAGCCCCTTATTTTTGCATTCACGGCACAGCCTGCTGTGCTTAAAGCACAGCAGGCACCCCTTGTCCGAGATTAATCAAAATCAAGAGGCTGTTGCATCCAAGAAAGCTCAGAGATAGAGATAGTTGGTGAAGAGAGAGAGAGCGAGACATCGAGAAATCAAGAGGGACGGCAGAAAGAAGAGTGGAAAAAAAAAATTAGGGTTTTGTTTTAGTGACTTTATTAATTCTTTAAATAATTTTTTGATCTTTAAAAAAAATATTGTGAGTATAAAACTCAATTTTCTTGATTTATGTTTAATTCATTGTTTTTATTTATATATTTTTATTTATTTGATGTTAGTTTGATTTTGAATTTACATAAAAATGATAGATTGATTTTAATTATTTTGATTAGTGGTGTATGTAAAGTTTAGGGTTTTTAGATGATTTATTGATTTTAACTATTTTAATTAGTTGTGTATGTAAAGTTTAAGATTTTTAGATGATTGATTGATTTTAATTATTTTATTTAGTTGTGTATGTAAGGTGTAGGATTTTTAGTTGATTGATTGATTTTAATTATTTTGATTAGTTGTGTATACCAGGTTTTGGGTTTTTATATGAATTTATTTTATGGTTGTAATCACACTCATGGTTATATGAAATTAAAATTAATTATGAACCCATAGATAAATTTCTTATACTTCACCATGACTCCATGGATTGTTGTTTTATTTGAGTGATGGTGAGAAAGAGTATGAGTGTATAAAAAAAGGTGAGAATTATGAGATTTATTTAATTGCCTTAGGCTTGACATTGTTATGTTGTTCTCATGAGTGAGATATTTTGTACATGTATATTGTTGCCTCGTTCTCATGAGTTGACGAGTGCTTTGATTTATGCACGTATGTATATGCTAACCATCCAGGAGAGTGTGAGTCAAATTCGGGACGATATCCCCGTGCAAGTTTGGCTTCGGAGCGGTGTTAGGTATACGGGAGGCACATGGGTTATATGTGTAGGCCGGAAGTGATGGGCCGAAGTGGTGGAGTTAAGGTACAAAGAATTTAATTATGAGTTTATTGTTATAGTGTGAATTGGATTGATTTGTACATCTAGAAAAAAAAATAGTAAACGACCTCGATAAATTATGAAATTTGAGCGGAAGCATGTATACGTGATTCTAGACAACTTTTGTGTTTTAACTTTTTATTAAAAAGATCGATTAGAACTTATAATCGGATGACCTTGATTATTGTAGTTTTGATTCATTTTAGCAATGCAGATTTTAGACGCTGTTTTAACTCACGAAACGAACTCATTTTTATTGGTTTCGCGCAAACTAAAATAAAACATTATTCTTCACACTTTTCATGTTTTGAACTTTTCCGGAAAAAAATCATCTTAGGGCAATTTCTGTTCGTTTTCAACTTCAAATTTTTCGATTGAATTCCGTCTAGGTTCTTCTATCAAGTTTTTCTCTCAACCCGTTTAGTTTCTGTTAAATTTGTTTGCATTGCCTTTTAGGAAATTTGATTTTGTACAACTTTTGTTCTTTGAGTTTTGGTCAATTCAAATTATTTAAGGATGAATTTGTGTATTTTTATACTTCTTCAGCAAGTTACTTATGATTAAATTATACTAACTTTATTTTTTGTAGGATGGTCGGTCTTACTAATTTTTTTTATGCATGGATGACCCACCATATTTTTATTTCTATTTTGTTTATTTTATAATCAATTTATATTTCGTTGTGTACGGGCAAAAGACTAAATGCCACCTTATCTCGGGAAACTACCCATTCGTCTCGATGCGGTTGGAACTACTTGTTTTGTCCCGTAATAAGAATTAAATGTATTTTTATTTGTGTCTGGTGGACACGTGGGTGTTAAATCTTGTACTCATACCAGTATACCTATATACTAACCCGTTTTGTCTTTTGGCAATTCGGGTGCGTTCTATTTGAGCGCAGTCGAGCTTCCTTTGCAGGATTAGTTGAGGCTGCGGTTGTGACGTAGTATAACTATAATTGTTGGACATATCTCTTGGATTTCTTTTGGTTTCTTGAGCTTAGGGTTGATATAAGTTCATGCATTTATTATTATTATTATTATTATTATTATTATTATTATTATTATTATTATTATTATTATTTTATAACTTTAGTATTAGGATAATTTGGCATGGTTTGTAACCGTAGATTATTTAAGTTATTTTGACTATTTGTTGTTACTTTAATGTTGGAGGTATTGGTTAGTTATGAAATTATGGTGGATGGTTTGGTTGGCGTTTAGTTTTTTTGTTTCACCCCTAGGATTTGGATGATGGAATATTGATTGGGGTTTAGTCCTAATTTAATATTTAATTGTCCAAATTTTAGGGCGTGACGGTTTGGTATCAGAGCTCTAGGTTACCCTAGACTTGTGAGAGTTTAGGTGATCCTCGGATTGTGAAAACATGAGTTAGCTAGTTTATTTTGGTGGTTGAATTTATTCTAATTATTTATGAACGAATTCTTTTTGTGTGTTTAACTTGAAGGTGATGTCTGGAAGGTACTTTTAATCTCTTTCAAGAACTCATTAGAGTACTTTTTGATACTGATGCCTCTCATTCTTTTATATCTAGACAGTTTTCAGAAAGAGAACACATTGTAACTATCTCCTTGTCTAGACCTATTTGTGTTGAGATCCCTTTAGGAGGGGCAGTTACTCTTTATGAGATGTGTAAAGATTTTGAGATTGACTTTGCGAGCAGAGTCTTGTATGCGGACCTAATTGTGTTAGGGTTTGAGGGGTTTACAATTATTTTTGGTATGGATTGGCTGCGAAAACATTTTGTGACTCTAGATTATGCTGGAAAGACTGTACATATAGATATTCCCAATATACCATGGCTTACCCACACTTCTAGCGATGGAGAAGAGTCGGTGATGATGAGTTTTCTACGCTCAGTAAAAATCCCTAAGCAGGATATTAGTGAGGTAGATGTGGTGCATGAGTTTGAGGATGTATTTCAAGAGATACCTAGACCTCCACCTCAACGGGTAGTAGAATTTCGCATTGACCTAGTGCCGGGAACTACACCGATTTCTAAGGTGGCATACAGAATGGCGCCTAAAGAGCTTGTGGAGATGAAGAAGCAGCTGGAAGAGATGCTTCAGAAAGGGTTCATTCGTTCAAGCAACTCCCCATTGGGAGCACCCGCGATCTTTGTATCTAAGAAAGATGGCACTCTCCGCATGTGCATAGATTACAGAGAGCTGAACAAGGTGACTATCAAGAATAAGTATCCACTACCTAGAATTGATGACTTGTTTGATTAGTTGAAGGGGGCAGCCATGTTCTCTCAGTTTGATCTCATAACGGGTTACCATCAGATGAGTGTGTCAGAGGAAAGTATACCGCTTACTACTTTTCGGACCCGGTATGGGTTGTACGAATTTCCTGCAATGCCTTTTGGTTTGACCAATGCTCCTGCCTATTTCATGGACTTGATGAACATAATTTTTCAACCGTATCTAGATAAGGTTGTGATTATCTTCATAGATGATATCCTAGTGTATTCTAAGAATGAGGAGGAACACAGAGAACACTTGAAAGTTGTATTGCAGACTTTGAGGAAGCAATAATTATACGCTAAGTTTAGTAAGTGTCACTTTTGGGAGAAAGAAGTTCGATTTTTAGGGCATGTTGTGTCCAATCAGGGAATAGCGGTAGATCTTGAGAAACTTGTTGCAGTCAAAGAATGGAAGCAGCCTACGAACCCTACAGAGGTGAGAAGTTTTTTAGGACTAGCCGATTATTACAAGAGATTTATAGAGAAGTTTTCCATTATTGCAGTATCCATGACCAAGTTGACCCGTAAGAATGTGAAGTTCTTATGGACAGATGATTGTGAGAAAGCTTTCCAGGAATTAAAGCAGCGGATAACTACAGCTCCGGTGTTAACTACACCAATACAAGGAGAAAAGTTAGTAGTATTTACTGATGCGAATGGAACTGGGTTGGGATGTGTGTTAATGCAGCATCAGAAGGTTGTATCTTATGCTTCTCGACAATTAAAACCTCATGAGTGACGATACCCTACTCGTGACTTAAAGTTGGCAGCAGTTGTTTTTGCGTTGAAAGTGTGGATACACTACTTGTTTGGGAAGCACTTTGAGTTGTACACAGTTCACAAGAGCCTCAAATATCTTTTTTCTCAAAAAAAATTAAATATGAGGCAACAAAGGTGGGTTGAATTCGTCAGTAGTTATGATTTCGAGATCCTTCACCACCCGGGAAAAGGAAATGTGGTTGCAGATGTACTTAGTCGACAACATAGTGTAGCGATCCCAATTTCGACCCTTCTTTCATGTTTTGCCACTTCAACTGAGTAGGTCAGGGATCGAGGTTGCACAATGCATTCGAAGTTACTTGAGCCGCATATGCCAAAAACATGGGAGGGTTTGTTTGGCTACTGCAATAAATGCAGGTGCGAGAGTGCAAGTGCGGGAGAAGCGCCGCACGTGCGGTGGTAGGTGAGTCCGAAATTTTAATCTTTTCTTCTCTTTAGGCTGAGTGTATCTCACTCTTGTTAGGTCTCTCTCTCTCTCTCTAAAAACCCTTTCCTCTCCCTTCTCTCTATATTTCCCTACGCCAAATTGAATCAAAACCTTGATTTCTCAAGATCCATTAGAGTTCTGCCATAGTTTTTTCATCAAAGTTGGTTAACTTCTCGAGGGCTTCATTGTGTGCGGTGAAGATCGAGTTTCGATACCGTTGATTTTGGGGGTTTCATCTCATTTCTTCTTCAAAACTTGAGATAGGGATTTTTTTAGAGTTATATATATGTTTTTGCAAGATCTATATGATTTTCGAAACCATCTTTCAATAGCTTTGAAAATTTATCGTTGATTCAAGAAGTTGAGTGATTTTGAAAGTGGATTTGTCTCTTGTTCTTTTAAAATGATCTTATGGGTTTTGATCTTCGTTGATTGAAGAAAAAATGATTTTGGAAAGTTTTCTTTCAAAAGATTTGAGTTATATAGTTTTTGTGAGAAAACATAGAATTTGGGAATTTTTTTTAAGAGACTGAAAATCCATGAATAATATTATTATATTTATTTTGTGTGTCAAAATAAATGGATGTTTGGAAAATTTCTTATTTATATTTATATAAATGATGAATTTCAAGAATATGAGTATTATTGTTCATTTTAGAAATTATTATTCAAAACGTTGAAATAATCTTAAAATAACTAATTGTTGAGGATACTTGAGAAAAGGGAATTGTGTTATTCCTTGGATGATGAATTGGAATAAAAGTATTTATATTCATCTTGTGTTATTGGCATATCAATTCATTTGATTACATTAAACTTTGAAAGTTGATGAAAACTTGCATTGAGAAAAGAATGTTGAGAAACAAGTTTTCATGGAATGGTTTTGGGGTAAATACGTTGGTAAGTCTTGATAGGTGGTGTAGATGATATTGAATAAGTTGGCCTGAGAGTCTGGGGGTGAAAGGCCGAAAACCTGGGCGGATAGGTGTCAAGCCTTCCGGTTAATACCGGTAAAAATGACAAATTGGTAGTACTTGTATAGTGTACTTGCGACCTAGAGATTACCAAAGTCATATTTATCGCTCTTGAAATGAATTGTTAATTTTTGAAGAATTGAAATTGCATGACATCATTGAGCATGAGGGTTTTCAAAGATGAAGATGTGATTTTCTTTTAAAAGAGCATAGCATGGCATGTGCATTTCATCTCTTAACCCATGATTGTTGTATTATTATTTGGGCTAGAAATTTGGGACATTACACATGTGACTATAGCTTCTTTGATGATTCAAGAATGGAAGTCCTGTGAGTTAATTTCGATACATGATGTTCAACCAATAGAGAGTGCTAAGAAGGCATACATTGGTAGGTTGAACGTGCAGCCGACGTTACTAGGTAAAGTTCGTCAGATGCAGAATTTAGATGGGTTTCTCGTTAGCAAGCTCGATGACCTCGTAGTGGATTTGATCGATGATTGTCCTACTGATTGGTCTATGGACTCAAATGGGGGGATTGCGATTCAAAGGCAGGTTGTGTGTACCAAACATTGTTGAATTGAGAAAAGAGATTATGGATGATGCCCATAGGTCCCGATATACCATTCACTCTGGTGGGACTAAGATATATCATGACCTGAAGTGAACGTTTTGGTGGGAATGTATGAAGAAAGACATAGCAGAGTATGTTTCTCGATGTTATGTGTGCCAACAAGTTAAGGCAGAACACCAACGATCGTTTGGACTTATGCAGCCTCTCGAGATCCCTACTTAGAAATGAGAATACATCTCTATGGATTTCGTGGATGGATTGCCGCGGTCTAAGCGAGACAATGAATCTATTTGGGTGATCGTGGATCGACTCACCAAGTCTGCTCATTTTATTCCAATCAGTGTTCACTGAACTACGAATAAACTCGTTAGGTTGTATATTCGGGAAGTGGTGCGACTTCATGGCGCACCAATTTCTATAGTTTTCGGATCGTGATCTGTTGTTTGTGGCAAAGTTTTGGGAGAGTTTTTAGCATGCTTTTGGTGCTAGGTTAGACTTGAGCACGACTTATCATCCTCAAACAGATGAGCAAACTGAGCAGGTAAATCAGATCTTGGAGGATATGTTGAGAGCTTGTGTCCTCGATCTTGGTGGTAGTTGGAAAGAACGCTTGTCATTGGTGGAGTTTGCTTATAATAATAGCTATCACTCCAGTATCGGGATGGCACCTTTTGAGGTTTTGTATGAAAGGCCATGTCGATCACCTGCTTGTTGGATGGAGGTAAGAGATGCGCCGTTGTTAGAGCTAGAGTTGGTGAGAGAGACCACGGAGAAGGTGAACATTATTCGAGAATGTATTAAGACTGCACAAAGCCGTCAGAAGAGTCATGCTGATAGAAAACGCAAGGGGATTGAGTTGAATGTTAGAGATTTCGTGTTTTTGAAAGTCTCGCCGATAAAGGATATCATGCGGTTCGAAAAGAAAGGAAAGTTGGCACCTAGATTTGTGGGACCATACGAGATCACTGAGAGGATTGGAAATGTGGCTTACAAATTAGAGGATTGGTAATGTGGCTTACAAATTAGCTCTACCACCTGCTTTAGCTATGATTCACAATGTGTTCCATGCATCTTTATTGCGGAAGTGTGTGCAAGACCCTTCCCAGCAGGTAGTATCACCAGACACTATAACAAAAAAAGATTTTTACAACGTGCAACGCACGCCGTAAAAACCCTTCTACGACGTGCAGACGCACGTCATATTATGACCAGTCATGGAAAATCATTCACTTTCAACAACATGCTTTGTACGCCATTAAAAACTATTTAACGACAAATTTTGTACGTCGTTACGTATTCTACGACATGCTACAGTACGCTGTTAAAAACTATTTAACGACAGATTTTGTGTATCGTTATTACTTTTTCTATGACTACTTTTGCACGCCGTTAATTGGTGAGACAAACAACGCCGCTGCCTGCCGTAGATAAGTAAAATATACCACGACGTACATGGAATGCTATGGAATATTTCATATAATAACCTTATTTGCTTGCCGTAGAATGTGCATTTTTTTTTAATTCAACAAATTCTATATTTGACCTGTTTTGTAAAATGTAATATTACAAACAGGCTTCACAAAATATTAATCAACCACCAAAATATTATTTCAACCATTAAAAATAAACTATATCTATAAATTATAAACATTCAAAAATTGTCAATATATACATTCCAAACATCCAAAAGGACTATCCTTAAGTTATAAATTATCAAAAAAAGTTATAAATCATCCAAAACTGTACATATATAAGTTTGTAAACATTACCCAAAACTATTCAAAAATTATAGAAATCTATTCATCAAAGTCCTCAAAAACTAATGGCTTCTTCTATAAAAGACTTGTGAAGCTCTTGAACCTTATTCTGCAATATATAACATTTATGATAAGGAACCCAAGTCAAAAAATGTAACAACAAAGGTAATACAAAAACATTGGTTCATACAGAATAATCAACTCATTCTTCACAAAATGATTAAGAAGTTGACATCTAATTTCAAATATTCCATTTCATTTCGAATGAACTATTTTTCTTTCAATTTCTATCCAAATTTCTTAATCATTGTTATCAATTGAACTAGATAGATCTAATATAAAAAAAATTACAGTCAAAACTAATTGAATTGAAATTACAGACCCAATTATCAGAGAGCAAGACCATAGATAAAAAATAAATTAATATCATTATGAGCCTTTATTAATTATCAGCTAGCCACAAAACAACCTAAGACTACCTAATTTTAACTAATAAAAATTAGAGTTCGATGAAATGGTTTGATGAAATGGTTTACTAATTCATCATTGGTATTAGGGTTCTTCTGTCATCTATTGTATATATCATTCATGCCCTAAACAAATTCAATGACGTAACTAAGAATTTCATTCAACTAGTTATCATCAATGTCATCGTATTAGATTTTTTATTTCTACAACAAAATCAACTTTCATATGATGTATTGTAATTTTATATATTCCCTATAAACAAAAGTAATTCAAACACGTCAAACTCGTCAATATATAAACAAAAGTAATTTTATATATTCCCTATAAACAAGAGTAATTAATTCAAACTCCTTTTCTTGGTTTTCTTATTTTGAATGATTTTCAGCTCTGTTTCCAATCCATAGTACAACATGAGCAACACCACAAGACCAATAATAAAAGTCACTTTTCATTTCGCTTGTGACAGAGATTAAGCAAATCCCAATCTCCTTGTTAATTTCTCTGATCCGATTTTGTGCACGTAAAAGAACTGTATAATTAATAATGAAAAAGGTGGTGTGTGATTTTTAAGCTCAACATCTACTTATCTTTTTCCATTTCAATCTCTCTTTTTTTACCCTCTTTGTGAAGTTATTGTCTTTCCATAGTTTTTATTCATCAAGAAATCAACGGATGTGATTAACTCTTTTTTTGGTAATTTTTACTAATTATGATAAAATTGTTATTACTTGAATTCTAACAAGATACAAACTTGAATGCTAAATAAAAATAGGTTCTAAGGGTAGGATAAGGTATGCCAAATCTGAATGTCAACCATATTTATGTAACTACCAGCAGGTTTAGGAGGTCAGATCAGCAAGACAATTGAAGGACACAAGGGCTACATGGCTGCAGCCAGATCCACAACATGGGTAGTTGGCTAAAGGATTACAAGTCAAGGTAGAGCTGCAGCCAAGGCCACAGAAATGGCCACAGCTTAGAACAACAGAACAGCTGCAGCAGCTGCAACCACAGCTCAGTCCAACTGAGCAATTGCATCAGACTGCAAATACATTCAAGTTCTTCTCTGATTTTCTTTAATTTTAACATGAGGAGCAAGTGTAAAGCAACAACCAGCAATCTTTCAATTGAATTGAATGAAATCATAAGCTTTAATAACATATTAAGGTAATTCAAATAATGATTAGCAAATACACTAAGATGGTATTTTTAGAGTTTCAAATAATCTAGATTCTAGAATTGTAATAAAATACCATTAAATTTTGGAAATATCAAGTACGTAACAAACAATTGAATATCAATTTTGGTGTTTGATAGGCAACCTAGTAACATACTAGATGACAACTAGATAATTATTCTGTAAAAAAGTTCAACAAACTTTAGGCAAATAAAAAAAAGTATACCTTGTAAACTTGAAATTGCTTGATTCCTTCCTTCTCCTAGATCGAAATAATTATTTTAGATTTCACAAGGAGGCTTTGACAGTTGGTCAGCAGCACTCGAAATTATTTGATGTTTTGTCTTATAAAAGAAACCTAATAAGAAAAAAATCCAGGTTTCCAAATTTAGTGTTCTTGGCTGTTCAAAACAAAAAATAAAAAATTTGTGCTCTTAAGGGAAAGTTTTCCATTCCAAAACACAAGTTCCAAAATGTGGATTCCTAGAAGACTTCTATTTTATTTGTTTAGCTTCAAGACATCTATTATCTTTAGAACAACACCAAAACTATGCATGACAAACAAACCAAAAAAAAAAAACTCAGATATCAAGATGCCATTTTACTCGCCCAATATTTCAGCATCAAAACCAACATGTAACGATGATCTTATTATACACTCCCTAAGAAATTGATCTGCTCAGAAGTCAAACTCTAGAATCCATGATAGTTAAGAACAAAAAAATCCATATAAGACAAAATAAACATTCTTTGTGGACGCATGCTGAACTTACAATCAAAACATGTCAAAAACAGTGGAAAATGTTGAGACACATGACTTTTGTTTACCCAGGACCAATAAAATAGAATATCATTGGGCCATCTTTATAACAAGTCTAGACATAGAGGAAAAAACAGGGGAAAAATGATGATTTCCCAAAGGAGTAGAATATAATATACACAGAGCATGAATGATGCCAAGAAGGGAGTTCAATGAGGTAACTTGAAGCATGACATTTGTTGAAGTCTGAAGATATGGCTTTAACCAATGAAACCAAAAAGAAAAATAGTAAGTAAAACTTATAGGAAAATGCAGACCAGTTTAAGCATTCTTAAGGAGAACTGTGTCCATGTGTATTTGTTTTAACATAAAGGTGCCTATGTGTGTCTCAAGGTGAACTTTCTGCAAGTGTGCAAAACTAGAAATCATACCTTCTGCAAGCTATCACCACTACCAAATGGAGAGTTCAAAGGAGAACTTCTTCGAGTGTATGTTCGGGGACTATTAGCTTCAGATGGAATACCATCACTCCTTGATTCTGTTCTCCACTTTCGTTGATGGCCACGTGAAATTAATGCTTTTAAACCAATAAACCATTGCTCAGTGTCATATTTATCTTTACAAATCTGTAATGAAAGTCAATTACCAAATTACAAATAGAGTAAAATATATATCTATTTGGAAACAACTCTAAAATAGCAAGAGAGAATTGGTATTTTAGGAAGATCATTGCAGCAACTGAAAATTAAGAAGGAAATAGATATGTCAAATGAGATGCTTACCAAATCCAGTGACCTGTCGTTATATATAAGAGAGAAGGACTGGTACTCCTCAGACCGTGGATACCTTTGAAAGATCAGCTGAAAAAAATTCTGTTTAAAAAGAATTGGTATTTTATATCATTACATTTGGATTTACGCACCACCAACTACAGAAATTCTGTTTAAAAAGAAAAACAAACAAAAAATGAAAAAGTTACATTCACAATTTGATAAGCCTCAATTTCCCTCTTCCCAACTGTGTCTGCCAACCTCCATTGGTAGTACCAAGATGCTAAATGGGATGTGAGGGTCACATAGCTGTTAGTTTGCCCCAAGTATGTATGACAAGTGTAAATGGAATGTGAACAAAATATTCATAGGAAAAAAGTATATAGACCACATTATTCATTGATGAGAAGTTACAACAAGTTGTTATATTTCTACTTTCTTTGCCGGACTCAATGTTAATGAGCTCTTCAAACAACTCATGTATTTTAATAGAAAGAAACCTATTCACAACAATATCATAATCCTTAACTGCATTTTGCAAGTTACTCACAACCTTCCAAAGAACAAATTGGTGTATCGGTCATTCAAGCAAAAGCCATCTCTCCCAAAATGCATAGTTTGGTTTGCTAGGTGTTTGATGATCTAATAATAATATAATTTAGAAACCCATAAAAGAAGACAAAAGAATTCCATTTGAAGACTGAGGGAAGAAATTTACTATGAGGAAAGAGAGTAGAACAAGATGAACATAGCTCTACTTTTTAGCTCATCCCATTATTAAAGTAAAATAATAACATTAAAAAAGAGAAAAGATGCAATCTAATTTATATGAGAAAAGAAAGTTTTCAATATGTAGATATCCATTTTAAGATCTTCAATCATTTTATCAATGCTCCAGCAGTTCATCAATCATTTTCTCAATGTTGTAGCAACTTGTCAATCTGTTAATTCAATTTGAGTATTGCTATGCTTATCAACTGTTTTGACCATTTCCATTTAGATTTCGATGTGGCACACTCCATAATCTTTAGATATCAGTGATATGTCTATGGGACCTATTGTATTAACAACAGTGGAGTATGTCACATCAGATATAAAATGCAATTGGTAAAAGAAAATAGTCAACATAGCATTTTTTTTTTTTTTTTTTTGAATTTATGATGAGATGCATTTGTTTTCAGGAACACACCAATGTTTATGTTGATTTGTAACTTTTATATTATTATTAGAACTTGAAATATGCAAAGACATCTATTTCATCCCAATTCTATGACCAAAATTGCATAGAATTTACCAGTACTGTCATCAGAAGCCATAGAGCTAAAGTGATTTCAATATTTGTTATTCTAATTTTATTTCACTTAACCATATTAGCATTTACATTGATAATGTGGAAGTTTATGTGTGTATATACCTGTGTATATGTTGCTCTAATTCTATTTCACATATACACTTGTAGTCGTGTATATACACTCAATACACTTATAACTGTGTGTATAACCCCAAGGGGTTGACACCCTCCAAGGTTTCAGGTTCGAAACTTCCTAGGTGCAAATAATTCGTTGGGGCAAGTCCATACGGGGCTTTGCCTTGGCTTTAATGGGGCCTCCTGGATTAGTTAGTGGGCCAGATACCATGTTATCAAACAAACAAACCAAAATAATATATATACACTTGTGCATATATGTGTATGTGTATATGTATCTACACATGTATATGAAAATATATCTATATGTATGTGATATATGTTCCATGAGGGATCAAAGAATAACCATGTAGAAATCAGAAGTAAAAAGAAAACCAAAAACAGTTACTGGAAAGAAAAAAAAAAAAAACCACTAGCTTATTTCAGCAGATAATAAACAAGGGAAGTTGTCTAAAGCGTTAAGACCTAGATTAACAGATAATTAATAGAGTAAACAGAAAATTCAAAGGCTTCATAGAATTTCTGATTTATTATATAAAAGGAATACAATCCACCAGATGAGAAATTTAAATTAATGTTCCAAGGGAATCAGTGTTCTTGGTAAGATATCATGCAGGTTCCACTAAATTGGAGCAATTGAACACAAATTATGGATGACATGCAAGTTCCAAGGACATTAAGATGAAAAACAAAACTAACAAGTGTCTTCATGATTTTCTAAACATGGATAGGCAAATGACCGGGTAGTAACTTTTATTACCATCCAATGGCTTAAAATCCTGATAGATTCACTATTGTAAAAATTAAATTTAACAAAAATAATAAATTCAACAAGTTTATGGGACTAGTAAATTTGTTTCAATAGTAGTATATTAAAAATAGGATTGAAACCAAATTTTAAAAAGGAAAATACTTAACCCTCAATATTGAGATAAAAGCTTCCCACCCTCAATTCTACAACAAAAAATAAACATCCCAAACATTCAAAAAGGCTCAGGGCTTAGAAAATTACAAATGATTTACTCCAGCTGCCAAAATATAATACAATACGGGCCAGGTATGGGCCCATTACTATATCATGAACACACTGGTCCAATGACTCTTCAACAGTAAAATGAACCTTTTTTTTTTTTTTTCTTCTTAAACAAACTATAGAAATCAATAATCAAAGAGATAAGGGAAACAGAAATAAGTTCAACTAGTGATAATAATGCAGACCCCACCCATGTCAAGCCAAAAGCACCCATGTGCTTGAGCTTTGAAAAGAACTACTCATATGTCACTTAAGACTAAGTGTTTCAGACCTTCAAAGTAATTAATAATTAACACATGTAAGAACATATAATAATGAAGCAAATAGCTTCACAATTTGACATAAAGCAATTCAGTTTAGAATAGCACTTACTACATTTCTGCAATTTATTACAACACTTCACTACATTTCAAAAAATGGGGAAGACAATGTAAATTTTGTAATTAATTAAGCTACCTAGTACAGATAGTATACATTATAAATGTCAGTCCACAAGCATACAACGGGTCAGTTGTTTAGATTGATCTGAAAATAAGTGAGAGATTATGTGTTTCGGTCTGCCAATAGCAAGCTGCCAATAACTAAAAGCTGAAAGCTTTAACTTTGGTAGTCATGGCTTCAGAGCACATTATTTTTCATCTCTGAACCACTGCTCCAATTATGAAGTGGGACCCTACTAATCATTTATAATTTTGCACTTTAAAAAGACAACACACCAAATGCGTTTGATCATGCTTATGTGAAAGTAATGAGAAACCTTTTTCCACTAGGAAATGATTTAATCACCAAGATTCCTGCAAAAAGGCTGTAATACACATGCATATATGATCTTCTTAATATATATATACACACACTTCAACAAACGATTTTCTAATAATTAGTCATTTTATAAACTAGGGTCATGCAAAAAGCCAAAGAAAAATCTTGAAATTGATATAACAATACAATACTATCTTTAATTATCAAAAAATAAATAAAACTTGAAATAGATCAATATATACAGAGGAGCAAACAAGAACTAGAATCTTACAACCTTTCAATTCTTTAACACCCAAATTTAAAGCCATTTCTTCAAGGACAGAAACAATTTTCACATGAGTTCCATTCCAAATACTAACCCATAGATAATCTCTCCCAAAGCACACAAAAAACCCCTCTTAAATAATCAAGATATATCACAAAGGGAAATAATTTTCATTTAGATTAAAGAAAAGTAACACCATGATGCAGGAGACACAAATATATATTTTTCAAACATAAAAAAACATGAAAAACATAAAAAAGAAGTTCAAATAAATCAACAACAATTCTGAGACACTAACACTAAAAAGTAAAAATGAAAACACAAACAACCACATAATTATTAGGTTCTCGAATGCTATTCTAAAAGAACCAATCCACCTAGGACAGAAAGAGTAAAATGGAAATGGTTGTCTAAGCAACATAAACAGAGGGCATCAACTTAATCAAGAGTAGTTATCTTAGGAACAAAAGTTCCTGCCTCCAAACAATCCAAAAGAAAGTAGAGCATATTATAGTTTCTTTTCTTACCCAACTTTTTCTCAGCAGCAAAACAGTGTGTGAAAGCACTTTGCCTCAGGCTAAACAGAGATAAATAAAAACAAGAAAAAGGAAACAAGAAGTATAAATATATTAAAAACTCCAATTTCCAATTTCCACCCAAGTATTTGCAGAAGGGGGACCTAATTGATAAACATGGATTTCAAACACTAAACCCACAAAAGGATCCTACATCTTTCCGCACACTCCAAAACAATGGAAAAATAAGATTTGGTTTCATTTACCTGCATTTTTTAGCAACCAAACAAAGCAGGAAAGAAGGCCCCAAACTAAAGACCAACTTAAAAAACTATAGTCCTAACACCAAACTATTAAAACCAAATTAAAAACCCACTCTCCTTTCTCAAACCACAAAAAAAATTTCCCATGCAAATATAAAAATATATATGAACTTTAATTGTTTATCTTTTTACAATTTCCCACAACCAAACAGGCATAAAATCGACCTTTACAATACCATTTTCCACAATATAAAGAACGAAGAAAGCCCATTTTCACACAAAAAAAAAAAAAATCTCCAAAACATAGGTTCAAAAATGTTTATTTCGTCCTTTTCCCACATTTTCTCAGCAACCAAACAGCGCAAAGAAAACCATTTTTGGGGAAAAGTAACTGTGATCAAAGAATGATGCTTTTAACAATTTTTCTTTAAAAAAAAAAAAAAAAAAAAAACAATTAAATGAGAAACCCACCTCTCTGTACCTTCAAATTCCAACCCAATTTCTCCAAACGAAGTTTCACCACCACCCACATCAACATTTTTGTTTTCTTGATTCTCTTCCTCTTTAACCCCACCCTCTTTGTTCTTCAAACAATCAATCAATACGGACCCACCAGACCCAAAATTCAAAGAACCCACCCTCAATCTAGAACTCGAATTAGGGTTAGGGTTAAGGTTTTGCAAGCAAGTCTCTTCAGAAGCAAAGACAAGTGAGGGAAATGATAACAATAGTATATATCTACATATATATAAGATGTAGAAGCAAAGACAGACCAGGTTATCGGAGAATCGATCGGAGCGAAAATACGGAGGCGGATCCCGACGAACCTCGCCAAGCTCGTAATCGCTGTCGCAACCAGCTTCGCCGCCACCGCCGCTGTCCGACGGCCATACCACCAGCTCCACCGCCGCTGTCGTAATCGGCGTCATTTGATCCTTCTCCCTCGCCCCGAATACAGATTGAAACCCTTTGAATTGATGATTAGAATCGGTCAAAAGCCAAATAGTTGATGTATATATTGTTTTTCTATTTTTTTTTTTTTTTTTTGGGGGGTAAAGGGTGTAAAAGCATCATAAAAAGTGTAAAATTTCTAAGGGCGGGTGTTTTGTGCGCTATGAAAAGTGTTATACTTTTTTAAGGTTGGCGTATGTGTGTCGTATATAGTTGATATATTAATGACATGTCATATGTATATCATAGAAAGTTTTATTTTTTACGGTAAATATTACAAGTCGTAAAAAAATCATCTTTACTATCATTCACAGCCTATGCAATAGACACGCTGTGGTTGAAAAAGTATTTACAACGTGCAAAAAAAACAAGTCGTAAAAGTAAGAAACTATGGCGTGCATTTATTGTATGTCGTTGATGTAGTGCCGTAAAAAGTCAATTTTGTTGTAGTGAGAAGTGTTGCAGATTAGTGATGATCTAACGTATGTGGTGCGACCGGTTACTATTCTAGACCGAGATGTAAAGCAGTTGCGGCACAAAAAAGTGAACTTGGGGAAAGTGCAATAGAGCGAGGATGAAAATGATATCATTTGGAAATTGAAAGAGAAAGTTCGACATCTGTACGTAGAACTTTTTGCTTTAGTATTCTCTCTTATCAAATCTCGAGACGAGATTCTTTTGAGGTGTGTATATTGTAGCGACCGTAATTTTTCATAAGTCATTATTTATTATTATTATGATTATTATTACTTTATTTATTTTTTACTTCATTAATTGGTGTAGATACATGAGAATTTAATGTGATTTTTAATTAATTTAATGTGATATTTAATTATATATAATTAATTCAAATATTTATATTATATATATATATATATATAATATAATTATGGAATGAAGGACTGACAATTTCCTAGAAATGTCATGGTTTTTGTCCCTAAGGCATTGTTTGGATCTTGAATTTGTCGAGGGAAAAGAAAAGGAAGGAAAAAATGAGTGAAATAGGTCCAAACATAGCGTAAATTTGAAATTCCTGATATGGATGAAAATTAATCATCATTAAACACAAATTAGTTGAATGTGTTCTCGAAGACATTGCTATTTTCAGTATTATATGTTTTGAATGATTCAAACTTGATGTGAAACAGATCTTTGAACTTAGTGGCAAAAAGTTATGGAAATATGGAGATCTATTGTAAAACCTCAAGGTTCAAACCTACAACCTCAAGGTTGATAGGCTGCCTAACGCGTCCTGCCGCCCGCGCTTATCCCCTTATATATATATCTATATAATAAGGGAGGAAGGTTTTTGAAAATATATAAAATATATGTGAGATACATTTAGATTCAAAGGCTGAGATCAATTTTGATAAACATCAATGGCTCGGATGATGATTCGTTCCCGCCCAAACCCGTGCTCTCTCCCTCTCCCACCCACCCACGTCTCCTCCCTCATTCCCTCTTTATCTCTCTCTCTCTCTCCCTCCTTCTCTATTCTTATTTCCTACCCTCCCTCTCCAACTCGGCCTCGATTTCTGCCTCCCCCCTCTCCCCCCTTCTCTCTCAGTGCTCGCTGCGCCCAAGGTAGGGTTCCGATTGAGAATCGCGACGCAGTAGTGGAAGTGTTGGTATCTCCGACATCGGCTCAACCCGAAGCCTCAACCCTAACCGTTAATCTTGTGTCCGCCGCCAGGCGTACTCTTCGGTTTCTCAGAATCGTGGACGAGTCTCATTGGCTCCACACCAGACCCACTACTCTCGAAATCTGTACGAAGGTCATAACGCTTATTTTTTTTGGTGTGTGTGGGTCAATGAAAGTCTTATTGTAAGTAATCTGATCAGAGCGTAGTTAATGTCGAATTGAGTTTGATGATTTTGTGATTGATTGGTTTTTTTCAGGTATGATGAGCTTTGGATACCATTGATTTCTGATCTTACGGTTGGATCAACATCAACTCATAATCCCCCAATGATTCTTCCTCCTATTGATATTCAATGGGTCTGGTTTTGTCACACCTTCAATCCGGTAAGCTATTATTTGATATGTTCTAATTTGAACTCTATTTGGTTGCCCAGAAAAGGTCACAATTTGGGCTAAGTTAACTTTTGGGATTTTGTTTGCTTTTCCTCTTTTTTCAGAGCACCCAAACACAATGTAATCCAATATAACAGTCCATTTTCAGGTCTTTTATAGGCAATACTGTGATTCAAGGTTCTCAAAAATCATAGCAAAACCAGCTATTTTCGACGAAGATAATGAAGAGTATGCATTGAATAGATGCAGAGATATTTGGATCTATAGATACCCATCTGAGCCATTCTTTGTGGTTGGTACTTCAATTCATTGTGTATATACATATTTTTGGTTGTGTTATTATATACATAAGTTTGTATGCTTGTGGTTTGATTTGAAAATGGGTATGTCTCGGTACATTGGTTCTGCTCTTATCTGCTCTAAGGCGGCAATTGAATATGGGTATACTCTTAATAAGGATTGCAGATGCTCTAAGACATATCCATTTTCAAATTTGATCAAAAAATGGCTGAATATAGATCAAACCATTTTATCAAATCTAAATCAAATCAAGGGATTTGTAAAAAAATTTCACCAAATGTTCAACAGTCATATTTTTAATGAAATTTCAAAAAGAGTAATTATTGGATATGCGTTTCTTTCATTAAAAATGGTTAAAACAAATCTTTAGGATAGGTTTGGATTTTTTTAGAAAGATTTGATGAAATAAAAGAGATTAAGGTTTGAGTGTTCCATATTAGATCAAGCTTTTAACCAAATTTTCTCTAAAATTTGATGAAAAAAAGAGACTAGGGTTGGAGATGCTCTTAGTATAGTGATCCTGCTCTTATTTGTATCTCAGTTAACCAAAATTTCTCTAAAATTTGATGAAAAAAAGAGACTAGGGTTGGAGATGCTCTTAGCATAGTGATCCTGCTCTTATTTGTATCTCAGTTATGTTGCATCAAATCTAGGCAGCAATTGCATATGGGTTTGCTCTCATTCATCAATTCATTGTGTGTATGTATACATATTTCTGGCTATGTTCTCTTGCTCTTATTTGTATCTCAGTTATGTTGCATCAAATCTATGCAACAATTGCATATGGCTTTGCTCTCATTCATCAATTCATTGTGTGTATGTATACATATTTCTGGCTATGTTATATACATAAGTATGTGGATTTAGTGCATGCATGTGGTTTGTATAATTTGACATTGGGTATGTCTTTAGTACATTGATTCTACATTATTTGTATCTCAGTTATGCTTCATTTTAATTTAATAACTAATCTATATGAGTTGTAGAATTTGAATGGATGTGCTATACTCATTGATGACATACTAAGAGAGTTCATGAAAAGGAAAAGAATCAAACATTAGTTAAGAATTAGAGGCAAGTAATCTTAGTGACACTTTTTTTTTTTTCTTTTTCCTTTTTTAAATGTTGTGACTGAGGAGGATGAACTAGACACTTCCTACTATTTTTGGTCTCAAAGGTACTGACTCAACACACACACACATAGTTAATGAAATGTTTGATTCTTTAATGAGAAATGGGTATTAATTTTTGATTTATAAAATGGGTTTTTCTATATTATGAGTTTTTCTATTGTTTGCTAAATACTCATAAATATATACGGATCTATAAATACTTCTAAGTTTGCTAAATACGCTTTAAATACTGATATGGATTTTCCTATATTTCTTGGGCTTTTTGTGTTTTTCTATTTTTTTCCCCCTTTATTTGGGAGTGGTGATTGGTAAGTTGTGATAAAAAAATATATATATATATATATATAATAAGGCACAAAGGTTTTTGAAAATATGTTAGAGACAATTGTTCTACTAGGACATTTTAATGGTCCTGATTCATTTTTATATTTAGATGGGCAGCTGAGATGAACCCTTTTAAAAATACATCAATTTACTTCTTGTCCAAACACTAAACTTCTTACTCACCCACGTCTCATCTCCATCCTATCTTCAAGATCACTATGTTATTCTATCTTTATCTCCTCCCTTCTTTGTTCTCACCCACCCCATTCCCTCTTTATCTCTCTCTTCTTCCCTGTTCTTCTTCCATACCCTCACTTCCGAAACTACTGCTCTCTAGCCCTATTCTTCTTCTTTCATACCTTCGCTCCCGAAACTGCTCATGAGGCACGAACACGACGATGTGCTCTCTCTCTCCGTAAATGCTGAGAGAGAGAGATAGAGAGCACTAATATATCTTCATATATGTTTATGTGTTTGTTTTATGTGTGTATAATTGAATTGCCTCTTCTTTCGGCTGCAATGGCAGAGATCTGATGATCTATTTCTTGATGGCTTTGTTCTGGAGGCATATATATTCATCTCTGTTGTGCTCTCTCTCTCTCTCCGTAAATGCTGAGAGAGAGATAGAGAGCACTAATATATCTTCATATATGTTTATGTGTTTGTTTTATGCGTGTATAATTGAATTGCCTCTTCTTTCGGCTGCAATGGCAGAGATCTGATGATCTATTTCTTGATGGCTTTGTTCTGGAGGCATATATATTCATCTCTGTCTCTGTCTCTCTCTCTCTCCGTAAATGCTGAGAGAGAGAGATAGAGAGCACTAATATATCTTCATATATGTTTATGTGTTTGTTTTATGTGTGTAATGACTCGAGAAAAGGAGTTTTCCATGGCTACACAATAGACATTTTGATTTGCATTCGATTTCAATTGTTTTTATTCATTTTCGATTCTGAAATTGCTTGGATCTATATTCAATTAGTTTGTATTGGTTAGTTTGTTCGATTGACGTATGGTTTCGATTTTGGGGTTTTGAAACATTTGTGTTATCGATGTTTTGGTAGTGTGGAGATTTTTAGGTTTTTCTTTTTAAACATATGTGTCGATGATGAACAACTCTGATTCTTCCCCAATCTATCCTTGGTAAAGGTTTTGACTTCATCTTTCTTCACATCTTACGTTAACTTCTTCTCTGTTATGCATATATATATATATATATATATATGTATCTATAGACTGGTATGTATGTGTTTATAATACATACATATATATGTGTGTGTATGTATGTATTATACAAATGATTGATTTTGTGTCATTTTTTCTAGTTAAATTAAATTGTTTATTTCGGTGGACTTTATGTGGTTCAATTAATGATGATTGAGATTCGATTTGGCTATTGATTTTATAGATTTTGTGTTTCATTTTTTTCGTAACCAGGAGTCCAGACCCAAATTGCCCAACTCAACTTTTTATTCAGAGAACATGTGTTGACTGGTGAGACTTGAAAAAAAGGTATGAAATCTTTGTCTTGCTTACCAATCAAGCTATTGTTTGTTATTGTTTTAAAGGTTTTTAAATTAGAATGGGAGTTTTTCTTCACTATGATTTTATCAAGACTTGATGTTTCATTACTTATATTATTATTATTATTATCATTATTATTATTATTATTTTATGTGTTCATTTTGCCACTTTTGGTTTTGTTTGCTACCTTAGGATTTTATGTTTGATGGAGTGTATGTGTAATAACCTGACCCGCAATTAGCCACTAATCGGTAATTAAGGATGTATTTAAGTGAATAAGATAAATTATGGGTTTATTATGTGCTTTGCATGATTTTGGCTTTCTATCTGTTACCGGTAGAAATATCTGTCTGGAAATCCCGCTTTAATATGTAAATTGAAAGCCTTATCGGCATTCGAAACCGAAATTGATTACATCGATGTGTTATTTGGAATTTTTAGAACATTATGGTAAGTTCAATTAAAAATTGATTCAGTCTGATTCGTTAAGTCGCGTTTGGCAAGCCCAAGGTTCTAATTAACGCATTATAGCATCACATGTGTAAAATGAACCCCTTGAGCTCATTTATTTTGTCCCTTGAGTGGAAAAATCTGAGGAAACATTCTAGGGAGAGAGAGAGTGCAATTCTAAAGAGAGAGAGAGAAGAGGAGATTGAGGAGGAATTGAAGGCTTTAGCTTGAATTCATCAAGTTTGTGCTAGAACAAGAGCAATTGAAGGCTCTAGGTAAGAACCTAAGCTATAATTCATGTAGATGATGTGTTTGATTATTGAATTCATGAAGATTATGAGCTTAAAGGTGTATATTGAGCCTAGAATGAAGAGTTGAGTTGTAATTCATGCATGCATGTGTATTTTCTTACAAATTGAGCATGTTTTCCAAGAATTCTCTCTTGCATGTTTGAAATCCACCTCGATCATGGGAAGTCATCTAGTTTCAAGTTGTTTTGGGGTATTTAATCATGTTTTAAAAAGTTTAATACAAGAAAAATCCATGCATGTTGTGTTCATAAACATTTTTGAAGTTTAAGTTGAATTTGTGAGTTTTTGACAAACTCTTGGGCCATGATTTTATGAAATAATCCTAAATTCTTCATGTTTTACAAGTTTACTATGTTATCTCAAGTTTTGGGGCCCAAGAGAGGTGTTTTGGATGGTTGAATTCGAGTTTTGAGCTTGAAGGTGCAATCTGGAAATTCCATAAATTGCATCTACGCTCGAGCGAGGGAGTTCTCGCTCGAGCGACCACTCTGAGTTCGTGCACTCCGCTCGAGCGACCAAAAGTCCGCTCGAGCGTGAATTGCAAGCTCCTATTTTCAGAAATTTTACCAAGTGTTCCAAGGCATGTTTTGGCATCCTCATTGCGTCTTAGGCATTCCTAAGCCTTAATTAAGTCATAGTAATGAGGTTGTGGATTAGAAACACACGAAGAAACGAATGTACTAAGTTATGAGGCTTCAAGTGTGTGTGTGTTAAGCAATGTGCTAAATATGAACTAATTATGTAGCATGGAATGAATGATAACTTAAAGTGAGAAAGCTAAGCCATGTATGGCCACAGAAATGAGTAATAATGAGACATGTTTTGTGCTATGTATTTTGTGATTGTAGGTCAACATCTGGGGATTGAATGACCGCTTGCTGGAACCACTGCGAGTAACGTTATCGTAAAGATACGTTTATATGAAATTATGTTCCAAATGAAATGTGATAAGTTATGATTTATGAAATGTTATATGTTTATGTGAACGAACATTGCAAGTTTGAAATCTACTATGGCATCCATAGATAGTCCCAAGTCATGGGGGGACGGCATGAAAATGCGGGTCCATGACATACAAGTAATTACAAGATCTCGTTAGCCACTTCATTGTGGTGATATGTTTTTAATCGGTATCCAAAACTGATTACTCTAGTCGGAAGACGTTCTGTTCTGTTCTGTTCTGTAATATGTTCTATGGGATGTACCATTATTATGTTCTGATATGAGAATGATTATGCTATGTTCTGTTCTGTACTTATGAAATGTTCGGAATTCGTTCACTAACCCCTTTACCTTAATGTTATTCACTGGGCTTTAGCTCACTGTTTGTATATATATGTATATAGGTGAGCATTCTGGAGTTCGAGCCCGAAGGCTTTTGTCTAGAACTGTGTTCTGTTGTCAGCCAACCATTGTGCCTCACGTGGATGTTCCGGATGTGTCACTTGTCATGGGTTTCAGTTACTTGTGTATTCGACTAGTTATATTGTTGGTTGTACTTAAGATACTGTAATATATGTGGGTATAATGTATGTTGATTGTCGGATATGTATATAATGTTTTAATTATTCTGTTTCATATAAGTCAGCACAGCTCATTGGACAATTATATTTATGTATTTGCTTCCGCTAGTCCCTTAATTTTGTCAATCTGTTCAGAGGCCTTTGGTAATCCAAGGATTACTGGCCGGTTACGATACTGAACCTATAGGGGTGGGTTTAGGTTGTGACAGAGTGGTATCAGAGCACGCGTTAATATCTCACACACGAGTCCATTGAGCATTAGAATGTCAACAACGGATTTAAGTTTCATGCATCTAGTGAGTAAGTAAAAAGTTGTGCATTCAAGAATATGTATATACGTTTGTGTAGTACGTTTATGTGCTAAAACTAAGAATTGAGAACTGTTGTGGACTTTTGATGGTTATAAGAAAACTGGATTTGTGGAATCAGTGTAGTGGTGAGACTGAAAGTTAAGAATTATGGTGAAATCTCTAAAACTTCTGCTGTCATAAGGAAATCAAAATAGTTGACTAGTATATTGGTGGGAACAAGTATGTTGATTTGGGGAATCATAGCATTATGAAGAATTAGAACCTTCAACGAAAGTCATGAAAGCCCTATAGGTTATATGTTAAATTGGACTATGAAAATATTTGGAAATTGGGGAATTCGATGATCAATGACATATATGGAACTATGGTAATTGAGGACGGGGAAAAACCATTTGATATATATAATAGTACATTTTGGTGGGAACCTATTTTGTAGAATGTCGAATCGTAGAGTCTTATGCCTTTGCTGAATGACCTCGAAAGTCCGATTGGAATCACGTTGGGCCAGCGTAGCTTCGAATCAGAAATTCTTGGTAAATTCCTTGGGAATGAATAGGTTACCCTACCGGTGTCCTTATATGTCTATGTGTGTATGTCTAATTGTGCTTGATATGTGCTTTGTACTATAACTTGAGTCAATTAGTTAACCCAAGTGTTGTCAACCATTTTCTTGTGTTTAACCCTTCCCTTCTGTCATCAGGAGAAGATGGTGAGAAAGTATGAATGGAGTGGAAATTGAGTCTTAATCAGAGTGATTAGGTAAAGTAGAAAAAGTACTAGAGAACGTGGTGAAAGATGTGAATCCTACCCTACATGGTAAGGTCAAAAGGGAGAGTTAAGTGTGGAAGTGAAAAGTGAATCGAAGAAGAAAACTAAGAATTTTGTGGTAAGAAGGACGAGTAATTCCAGGCAAAGTTGTAAGAGAAATAGGTTAACCTAGTATGTCACATGTCGCAAAAACCATCGGGGACTGCGTTATCGAATTACTGGAAATGTGAGAAGCTGGACATCAAATAGAAGACTGTTCCAAACCTAAGAGAAAGCTCAAATAATTTAATTGGTTAAGGATAGTACTTAAGTACTAGTAGGACTGCTTAAAGTTAATAGTTTATGTGTAAGTGGTGTTTTAACAACGCTATGTTACGATGTTTTGATAAGGCTTTGCTTTACTTTGTTTTGGATAAGAATATGATCTAGTTTGAATGATGATCCATTAGCTCTGTATCACGTAATAGTTTCTTGTGATGACATTCTGGAAAGGTCCTTTCGTGCTAGGGGACGTTAAGCTTATGTAGCACCTTTGTTGAGATATCTCTTTGCCACCGATGGTCTTGTACGGGTGGATTTGTCTAATCGACTCCGGGTCGGCCACCGACGGCCATGAGCGGGTGTGCGTTGATTCCGGGGTGGTTATTCCTCTATTTTGTCAGGAATGTTATCCTTTGTGTTACGTTGTTAGGGAACACCCCATGTTTTGTTGCAAGTTATGTTATGTATTGTTTGATAAGTTCGAACCCATTTGTTGAACCGTTTAGAACTCAACCTGAGGTTGCTGAAAATTATTAGAGTATCGCTAAGATTTGAATTAATAAGAGACTAAACGATTTAAGCCAATGAAGATTTTCCTACTTGATGTCTGAAAAAGTAAAACTTCATTTACTGAAATTATATCATTGTGGAACTAGTGAAAACATTGATAGAGACTAATCATGTTATATTGGACTGTGACTAGTGAACGCTTCGAAACCTACTGTCTGTTATGAACTAAATGTATGACACCTTGAAGCCTCATGTTTAACAATTATTTATACTTGTGAATGTTATTGGACTTTGGGCATACATGTGTTCGACCATACCTTTGCTTAGAATGATTGATATGTTAGGTGGTTGATAACTTAACCGTGGGGACTATGACTCTGGGATTGTGTGACTAAGTAGAGACCCCGAACGGTGAACTTTAAACTGTGAACTGTGGTTGCTAAAAACTGACAAAGCTAACTGTATGACAATTTGGGACTCCTACATAACATTTTGCACCGAGAAACTTTATGTGATACGCCGTTATGTACCTTATGCTTACATGAAAGACTCATTTGGGAAAATTACTAGATTAACTATGATACTTACCTCTCGATATAAATAACTACATGCCTGTACATTTACCTATAACCCTATTAGGTGAAACACGTTGTATATGACCTGAAACACTTAGACGTGAGCTATTATAATACATGACTCTGATGTGAATTTGAAAGCTGATAAACTTAGAACAAGTGTAAAACTATTGACTAAGTGCCTAGATGAATGGAGTATGAGCCATAGGACTAATGTACCTTGTATGGAAATGATAAGGATAGAACTTGTACGTGATCTAACCTGATAGAACTGTGGTTTGATGAGACCTTTGTTTAACTGATGGAACTTCTGTTTGGTGACTCACACTTTGAACTTTTACTTGGTATGACTGGGTAGAACTTTCATTTAACAGGACCTGGTTGAACTTTCATTGATTTGGTCTGAAGAGACCCTTATTGAGAGCCATTATCTGATTTGATTACATTATGAGGAATTATAAAGTACTTACGACCGAATGATTGGGCTGTGTTATTACGGGAACTAGATGACTGAGAACCTGAATTAATCTGGGACACTTAGGAAGAATGGGAACCGCCAATAGCAGACCAGCTTGACTGTAGACCCCGACTATCTGGAAGTATATGAAATTAACATGTTCTATAGTTGACTACCTCCGTAGTAGCAAGTGATACAATCGAGTCTGTGAAAACTGAGGCCGAAAAACAGTATGCGAATGACTACATCCGAATTTAGTAACTGTAAGGAGGTTATAAATTAACTCGTCTAGAATACTAATGACTTCTGAGTGACCTGGACTAGCTGTGATGAAAACCAAATCGAATAAGGACCAGATGACTAACTCGGAAATGAATAAATCAAGTCTCTCTGACGGACAACGGGAAATTATTTGTGAAAATGGAAATAGTGTGAATCTATGACCCCGATAAGTGCGTGATATAAATGATGTGAGTAATAGCTTAGTAAAGTTATGTTCAAACTATATCTACTTTCTGTGTGATAAAAACAAGATCTGTGTTTTCTGAAATGATATGTTCTGTGCAATGAATGATTGTTCGATTTTGATATGTATTCGTGACATCCTTAGCATCATGTGATATCTTTTAGTTGTACCCGGTATCGGAGGTTCCTTTATGGAACTTATATCTGTCTGTACTCTGTTACCCGTACTGGAGGCCTTGTCATTGGGGCTCAGCTTCTGTTCTGTTCTGCTCTGTTACCCGGATTCAGAGGTTCCTTTATGGAACTGGTTATTCGTAACCTTACGCATATGCGTTCTGCTCTGTTCTGTTAATGCTAATGGATGTATCACGTAAACTTAATCATGACTTATGATTTCTGTGTATGATCTGGGCAAGAATATAAAAATGAACATGTATCTGAATCTGTTCTGGCTAAAATCTGAATGTGTATAAGATTCTGTTTAATACGGACCCTAATCTCTATATATGATTTACGATTCTGTCTCTGTACAACGCTAAGGTTGAGATTAGGTTACGAGCATATTTATGATTTTCGTTATGCTTCTGTTTTATTAAGAGTGAAAGTTACATCTGTGTTGGGCATCATTTCTTTTGGCATATGTTAACTCAAGTTTGGAGGACCAAACTTTTTAAGGTGGGGAGACTGTAATAACCTGCAATTAGCCACTAATCGGTAATTAAGGATGTATTTAAGTGAATAAGATAAATTATGGGTTTATTATGTGCTTTGCATGATTTTGGCTTTCTATCTGTTACCGGTATAAATATCTGTCTGAAAATCCCGCTTTAATATATAAATTGAAAGCCTTATCGGCATTCGAAACCGAAATTGATTACATCGATGTGTTATTTGGAATTTTTAGAACATTATGGTAAGTTCAATTAAAAATTGATTCAGTCTGATTCGTTAAGTCGCGTTTGGCAAGCCCAAGGTTCTAATTAACGCATTATAGCATCACATGTGTAAAATGAACCCCTTGAGCTCATTTATTTTGTCCCTTGAGTGGAAAAATCTGAGGAAACATTCTAGGGAGAGAGAGAGTGCAATTCTAGAGAGAGAGAGAAGAGGAGATTGAGGAGGAATTGAAGGCTTTAGCTTGAATTCATCAAGTTTGTGCTAGAACAAGAGCAATTGAAGGCTCTAGGTAAGAACCTAAGCTATAATTCATGTAGATGATGTGTTTGATTGTTGAATTCATGAAGATTATGAGCTTAAAGGTGTATATTGAGCCTAGAATGAAGAGTTGAGTTGTAATTCATGCATGCATGTGTATTTTCTTACAAATTGAGCATGTTTTCCAAGAATTCTCTCTTGCATGTTTGAAATCCACCTCGATCATGGGAAGTCATCTAGTTTCAAGTTGTTTTGGGGTATTTAATCATGTTTTAAAAAGTTTAATACAAGAAAAATCCATGCATGTTGTGTTCATAAACATTTTTGAAGTTTAAGTTGAATTTGTGAGTTTTTGACAAACTCTTGGGCCATGATTTTATGAAATAATCCCAAATTCTTCATGTTTTACAAGTTTACTATGTTATCTCAAGTTTTGGGGCCCAAGAGAGGTGAATTCTTCATGTTTTACAAGTTTACTATGTTATCTCAAGTTTTGGGGCCCAAGAGAGGTGTTTTGGATGGTTGAATTCGAGTTTTGAGCTTGAAAGTGCAATCTGAAAATTCCATAAATTGCATCTACGCTCGAGCGAGGGAGTTCTCGCTCGAGCGACCACTCTGAGTTCGTGCACTCCACTCGAGCATGAATTGCAAGCTCCTAGAAGTTTCATATCTTTTGCAGATTGCTCGAGCGAGGACCTTATTTTCAGAAATTTTACCAAGTGTTCCAAGGCATGTTTTGGCATCCTTATTGCATCTTAGGCATTCCTAAGCCTTAATTAAGTCATAGTAATGAGGTTGTGGATTAGAAACACACGAAGAAACGAATGTACTAAGTTATGAGGCTAGCCTTAATTAAGTCATAGTAATGAGGTTGTGGATTAGAAACACACGAAGAAACGAATGTACTAAGTTATGAGGCTTCAAGTGTGTGTGTATTAAGCAATGTGCTAAATATGAACTAGTTATGTAACATGGAATGAATGCTAACTTAAAGTGAGAAAGCTAAGCCATGTATGGCCACAGAAATGAGTAATAATGAGACATGTTTTGTGCTATGTATTTTGTGATTGTAGGTCAACATCTGGGGATTGAATGACCGCTTGCTGGAACCACTGCGAGTAACGTTATCGTAAAGATACGTTTATATGAAATTATGTTCCAAATGAAATGTAATAAGTTATGATTTCTAAAATGTTATATGTTTATGTGAATGAACATTGCAAGTTTGAAATCTACTATGGCATCCATAGATAGTCCCAAGTCATGGGGGACGACATGAAAATGCGGGTCCATGACATACAAGTAATTACGAGATCTCGTTAGCCACTTCATTGTGGTGATATGTGTTTAATCAGTATCCGGAACCGATTACTCTAGTCGGAAGACGTTCTGTTCTATTCTGTAATATGTTCTATGGGATGTACCATTATTATGTTCTGATATGAAAATGATTATGCTATGATCTGTTCTGTACTTATGAAATGTTCGGAATTCGTTCACTAACCCCTTTACCTTAATGTTATTCACTGGGCTTTAGTTAATGTTATTCACTGGGCTTTAGCTCACTGTTTGTATATATATGTATATAGGTGAGCATTCTGGAGTTCGAGCCCGAAGGCTTTTGTCTGGAACTGTGTTATGTTGTCAGCCAACCATTGTGCCTCACGTGGAGGTTCCAGATGTGTCACTTGTCATGGGTTTCAGTTACTTGTGTATTCGACTAGTTATATTGTTGGTTGTACTTAAGATACTGTAATATGTGTGGGTATAATGTATGTTGACTGTCGGATATGTATATAATGTTTTAATTATTCTATTTCATATAAGTCAGCACAGCTCATTGGACAATTATATTTATGTATTTGCTTCCGCTAGGCCCTTAATTTTGTCAATCTGTTCAGAGGCCTTTGGTAATCCAAGGATTACTGGCCGGTTACGATGCTGAACCTATAGGGGCGGGTTTGGGTCGTGACAGTATGTTTAGTGGGAATGATATTTTTGGTAGGGATGATTCAATTAGGTTCAGTAATGTTGTCAATTATAGTTCAATGCTCTGTTATCTTTTTGTTATTTTTGGAGGAGTTCTGATAAAGTAGTTTTTGATGAGATTTGGTTCTTTGACTGGTGTTGTTCATATGGGAGTTTAGGACGGTTTATTTATAATTTCCATTTCTTGAGATCAACCCAAAGGTTAGTGGATAAACTTGAGCTATAGACTATAATGTTAGGCATGTTTTGAATTGGGGTTGAGAAATTCCAATAGGAGATTTGTGGGCTGACAGTGTTTAGAAACTGTATTATTACATGTTAATGTTATGAGGAATTTGCAATTACAATTAAGGAACACACACCCTATGTGAGAAATTTCTTGGAAAGTTCTGTGCTTGGCTTAAGCAATCCACATTACCTTTCTCTTTTTTTCATTTCTATAATCTGAAGATGATTAAATGTGCAACATTAGGGTATTGTTTTCAAATGGGTTTATCTATTTTCTTTCATAGACTTTGTTACAAACATTTTTTAGGCTGATTTGACTTTGTCTCTTGAAGTTCTCAAGGAAAATTGATATGTTCCAATTTCTTTTATTTTTCACCATCTATATCTACATGTTTAATTTCTTAAATAGTTCACTTCCTTCATGTTCCTAATTGACAAGGTCAATGATCTTATTTTATTGAATTTTAGATCCTCTTTCTTCATTAATTTACATCACCATCTAAAATCTTGCTTTTATTGACATCATGTTTCAGTTACTAGAAGAGTTAAGGAAGCAAAATTCCAGTGCTGAAGTTCACCTATGTAATGCAAGTACTTTACCTTGGTCCTTCTCTATCTTTTGATTGCTCTTAGTATTACTTTTTTTTTTCCCTTCTTTCTGTTCACTTAGTAGTACTTCCATAGATGAATAAAGTACTTGACTAGATAACGAAAAATTTAAAACTGCGATCCATCACCTATTAGAGGGAGTATATCCTACTATTTAGTATTCTCCCAAGTGATGCATTTCTTTCTGGACCTGGGAGCAATATTGAGGTATGTAAACTTAAAAACATAGGCTTTTGCAATTGAAGTATATAACTGAAAACTCAGACCCATTGAAACCAATACACTATTCTTCAATTGATATTCCCTGTTCTATTAAAGAAGCTGTATAAATAATACATATTTTTGCTATTTAGTGGGAGAGTCCATGCAACATTTACTTAATTTTTTGTGACATATTTTTTTCATTCATTTTAAAGATGCCTAATTTAATTATTATTTTTTTAAACCTATCTCTCATGGTATTGTGGAACTATATATATGACATGGAAAATAAGTATAGTAGTTTGTGTTTGAATTTTATAGAGTATGTCTATATGACATGGATAATATTGCCTCTCCTTTCAGCTTCAAGGGTATCAAATTCTTTGTTGGCTTTGTTCTAGAGGCATAAATAATTTTGTATCCATAGTATTAGGGTGTTTCTGAGAATTGGTGTTCTGCCATCTCTGGTTTCCCTTTCTATGGTATATTCATTTTTATTCAAGTACATTTTTAGGGTTCATTTGTCTTTATAACCGAGTTATTTATCAAAAATGAGGAAAGAAAAGTGTAAATTTTGAATTTTGGTTTTTTATGTAAATGTTACATGTCAATACTTCATTCTCTTTTTATAAAACATTAACAAACTTTTATAAATGAATTTTTTTTGTTTTGCCAAGTTTTATAAAGGAAGTTTAAGTTCAATATTCTTAAAAACTATTAGGTTGGCAATCATGTTTTAAAATGTAAAAATATTTTATATAATTTTTTTAAAAAAAATCACTAACAAAAAAATCCAAATTAAATGTAAAAGAATTAACCCTTAAAAAAATTTTGGATAAGGCAACCTTACTGCTTGCCAAATTGGTGCAGAATATTGTTTTCAAGAATAATTCTCTTCTAAATTAGTAATAATTTTTTGGTAATGGAAATGGTATAAATCTAGAATTTTTAACCTATAAAATATTTCAAAATTTTAGTGTACAATGTAAATTTAAAATTAATAAAATGTAAGTCACACAATAATGATGTTATTATTTTGAAAACAATGGGTGATCCAATTTTCAATGGAATTGGTATGGGAAGTATAGATCATGGAAATTGATTTAAAATTAATAAAATGTAAGTTACACCATAATGATATTATTTTGAAAACAATGGGTGATCCAATTTTCAATGGAATTGGTATGGGAAGTATGGATCATGGAAATTGAACACGGATTGTGGAAAAAAATACATAGAAGGATATCGGATAAATGAGGAAGGAATCTTTTTTGACCATTGAATTATGACCATCCATTTTTGCCAATTAAATAGTAAACAACAAACAAAAAAAAAAAATTGGATAAATTATACTATACTCATTTATGTTTAATCATTTTTTTATTTTAATTTTTTAGATTTTAAGTTTTTTTTAATTTAATCTTAAAAATAATTTTTGTTAAAAATTTGACAGAAAATGCTATAATAATCATTACATAATGTAAATATTATCCTAGAAAGTTGTATCACGCAACAGGTAAGACTCGAACCCAAACATCACCCCCGGCAAGGGAGCACCTCATCTACTGGCCCAATCCTTGGTCTTACTCTGGTACATACTTTATAGAGTCAAATTTGAGAAAGTAAAGAGTCAGTATTGTAACTTTATTGTCCTGACTGTGGCATGAAAAACTCCCTTTCCCTTTCAATAGTTTAGCAAACTCCTAAACAGCCTTGCTAAGTTGGAACAATTAGAAATTCCAATTCATAGTCAAATGTGAAGCATGGCATGAATCTCTCGCTATTACAAATCCAGCAAGTTTGAGTTAAAATTATACTGTCTTTTTGGAGTTGTTTTCAAGAATTCAGTGGTTCCTCTTGCACTGGATATTTTATATCACTGCTGCAAAAAAATACTATTACCATTTTCGAAAACATCCTTCCCTTTAGTTTACTATTTCTCTTTAGCTTATACACAGATCTTAATGGTTTGGGTGTTTTGACATCGGCACTCTCTCTATACAGTGTTTTGACATCCTCTCATTGGTCTTGGGTGTTCTTCAATTTGAAGAGAGATAGAAAAATAAAGTGAGAGAGTGAATTAGTTTTGAAACTGTATTTCTCTTTAGCTTATACACTGAGATCTTAATGGTTTGGATGGGTGTTTTGACATCGGCTCTCTCTCCCTCGCTCTCTCTGTACAGTGTTTTGACATCTTCTCATTGGTGTTGGGTGTTTTTCAATTTAAAGAGAGAAATAGAAAAACAAAGTGAGAGAGTGACTTAGTTTTGAGACTGTATTTCTCTATTAAATATATTTTTATAATTACATTTTAATTTTAAATTTAAATAGTGTTACGATTACAATTATATTATAATTCTAACATTATTTACACCGTGCCTTCAGGCACGGGCATACGCTAGTCTATATAATAAAGTAGGATGATTTTTGAATTTGTCTTGCATACATTTGTCCTACTAAGACATTTGGACAGAGAGAGAGAGAGAGAGAGAGAGAGAGAGAGAGATTAATCAAAATCAAGAGGCTGTTTCATCCAAGAAAGCTGAGAGATAGAGAGAGTTGGTGTAGAGAGAGAGAGAGACATTGAGAAATCAAGAGGGACAGCAGAAAGAAGAGTGGAGAAAAAAAAAAGATTAGGGTTTTGTTTTGGTGGCTCCATTAGTTCTTCAAATAATTCTTTGATCTTTAAAAAAAATATTGTGAGTACAAAACCCACTTCCCTTGATTTATGTTTAATTCATTGTTTTTATTTATATATTTTTATTTGTTTGATGTTAGTTTGATTTTGTATTTACATAAAGATGATAGATTGATTTTAATTATTTTGATTAGTGGTGTATGTAAAGTTTAGGGTTTTTAGATGATTGATTGATTTTAATTATTTTGATTAGTTGTGTATGTAAAGTTTAGGATTTTTAGATGATTGATTAATTTTAATTATTTTGTTTAGTTGTGTATGTAAGGTTTAGGGTTTTTAGTTAGTCGATTGATTTTAATTATTTTGATTAGTTGTGTATGCCAGGTTTAAGGATTTTTATATGGATTTATTTTATGGTTGTAATCACATTCATGATTATACGAAATTAAAATTAATTATCAACCCATAAATAAATTCCTTATACTCCACCATGACTCCATGGATTATTATTTTATTTGAGTGATGGTGAGAAAGAGTGTATAAAAAAAAAGTGAGGATTATGAGATTTATTTGAATGCCTTAGGCTTGGCATTGTTATGTTGTTCTCATAAGTGAGATGTTTTGTATATGTATATTGTTGCATCGTTCTCATGAGTAGATGAGTATTTTGATTTACGCGCCTACGTATATGCTGACCATCTTGTGAGTGTGAGTCAAACTCGGGACGATATCCCCGTGCAAGTTTGGCTTCGGAGTGGTGTTAGGTGTACGGGGGGCACATGGGATTTATGTGTAGGACAGAAGTGATGGGCCGAAGTGGTGGAGTTAAGGTACAAAGAATTTAATTATGAGTTTATTGTTATAGTGTGAATTGGATTGATTTGTACATCTTGAAAAAAAATAGTAAACGACCTCGATAAAATATGAAATTTGAGCAGAGGCATGTATACGTGATTCTAGACAACTTTTGTGTTTTAACTTTTTATTAAAAATATCGATTAGAACTTATAATCGGATGATCTTGGTTATTATAGTTTTGATTCATTTTAGCAATGCAGATTTTAGAGGATGTTTTAACCCACGAAATGGGCTCATTTTTATTGGTTTCGCATAAACTGAAGTAAAACATTATTCTGCACACTTTTCATGTCTTGAATAGATTCGAAAAAAATCATCTTAGGGCAGTTTCTGTTCGTTTTCAACTTCAAATTTTTCAATTGAATTCCGTCTAGGTTCTTCTATCAAATTTTTCTCTCAACCTGTTCAGTTTCTGTTAAATTTCTTTGCGTTGTCTTTTAGGAAATTTGATTATGTACAACTTTTGTTCTTTGAGTTTTGGTCAATTAGAATTATTTAAGCATGAAATAATGTATTTTTATACTTCTTCAGCAAGTTACTTATGATTAAATTATACTAATTTTATTTTTCGCAGGATGGTGGGTCTTACTAATTTTTTTTTTTACGCAGGGATGACCCACCATATTTTTATTTCTATTTTGTTTATTTTATAATCAATTTATATTTCGTTGTGTATGGGCAAAAGACTAAATGCCATCATATCTCGGGAAACTACCAATTCGTCTCGATGCAGTTGGAACTACTTGTCTTGTCTCGTAATAAGAATTAAATGTATTTTTGTTTGTGTCTGGTGGACACGTGTGTGTTAAATCTTGTACTCATGCCAGTACACCTGTATATTGACTTGTTTTGTCTCTTGGCAACTCGGGTGCGTTCTGTTTGAGCGCAGTTGAACTTCCTTTGCAGGATTAGTTGAGGCTACGGTAGTGACGTGGAATAACTATAGTTGTTGGACATGTCTCTTGGATTTCTTTTGGTTTCTTGAGCTTAGGGTTGATATAAGTTTATGTATTTATTATTATTATTATTATTTTTTTTATAGTTTTAGTATTAAGATAATTTGGCATGGTTTGTAACTGTACATTATTTAAGTTATTTTGACTATTTATTGTTACTTTAATGTTGGAGGTATTGGTTAGTTATGAAATTATGGTGGATGGTTTTGTTGGCGTTTAGTTTTTTGTTTCATCCCTAGGATTTGGATGATGGAATATTAATTGGGATTTAGTTCTAATTTAATATTTAATTATCCAAATTTTAGGGCGTGACATGACCCTTTTACAATGTAGCCATGAATGGCTATTTATAGGCAAACATTTGTAAGAAAAAATTACTTAAAACTACCCACTCTTCCACGGATGAGGGGTCACTGCGGTGGTGCCCCTGCTATGCTTGCTGTGCTGTTCAAAACGGTACCCTTTTTTTTTCTTTTTTTTTTTTTTTTTTTTTTTCCCCCTGGCCCCCCCCCCCCCCCTTTTCCCCCCCCCGTCTCCCGCCCCCCCCCCTTCCCCCCCCCTTCCCCCCCCCCCCCCCCCCCCCCCCCCCCCCCCCCCCCCCCCCCCCCCCCCCCCCCCCCCCCCCCCCCCCCCCCCCCCCCCCCCCCCCCCCCCCCCCCCCCCCCCCCCCCCCCCCCCCCCCCCCCCCCCCCCCCCCCCCCCCCCCCCCCCCCCCCCCCCCCCCCCCCCCCCCCCCCCCCCCCCCCCCCCCCCCCCCCCCCCCCCCCCCCCCCCCCCCCCCCCCCCCCCCCCCCCCCCCCCCCCCCCCCCCCCCCCCCCCCCCCCCCCCCCCCCCCCCCCCCCCCCCCCCCCCCCCCCCCCCCCCCCCCCCCCCCCCCCCCCCCCCCCCCCCCCCCCCCCCCCCCCCCCCCCCCCCCCCCCCCCCCCCCCCCCCCCCCCCCCCCCCCCCCCCCCCCCCCCCCCCCCCCCCCCCCCCCCCCCCCCCCCCCCCCCCCCCCCCCCCCCCCCCCCCCCCCCCCCCCCCCCCCCCCCCCCCCCCCCCCCCCCCCCCCCCCCCCCCCCCCCCCCCCCCCCCCCCCCCCCCCCCCCCCCCCCCCCCCCCCCCCCCCCCCCCCCCCCCCCCCCCCCCCCCCCCCCCCCCCCCCCCCCCCCCCCCCCCCCCCCCCCCCCCCCCCCCGCCATTGAATTTAGGTATAGCCCAACATGAAAGTTTGGATCTGACTTACCATCATAGATTTGGAACCTCGGCATACTGAATCTTTTGGGTGGTTCGAATCTGTCCAGTTCCACCGAGAAGGCTGTCTTTGGTTTTACTGGGGAGTTTACCTCGGCTTCCGCATTCTGCTGCCTCCTTTTGAGGTAGTCCCTTAGGTCTTCTTTGCTCCTCCCTGGAGCTCGGCTGTCTTTGGATTTTAATCTTTTTGGCACACTGCTTTCGGCCTCGAGGTGGGTCCGTTTGGGTCTTTCTTCATGGGTTGTGTCAAAGTGGAGTATTTTCCCCTGAACATGTCGATGTTCTTTGGGGTCTGGATTCTTCATGTGTTGCGTTCTTCGGGACTCTTCTTGCCTCGGCCTTTCTCGTCCGACTTCCCTGGAAGACCGGTGAGAGTGCCTTCCGCTCCTGGTATGCTGAGGGACCTCGGGGATTGTTTTTCTCCCGCCCTTTTGGGTGTTGGTCGCTGGTATCGGCGTATCTTGCAGCGGGTATGGTGGCTGCATTACATTGTTTTGCATCATGAAGTTGACGACTGACTGAAGGTCTGCCAACTTGTTCGCCAATTCTTTTACTTCCTCATCCCTCCGTAGGCACCTGTCCCTCCATACCTGGAGGTTATCTTTATTGTAGTACCTTCCTTGGTTTGTTCTTTTTGACGTGTCGCCTTCCAGGTTTACGTCGTTTTCTCTGTGGCCCTGGCCACGGGCTTCTGAATTGTGGTTGTCTCCTTCAATGTCGAGGTCAATTTGTCCGTTACTCCCAGACTTTTTAATTTTTTATAAAAAAAAGAAAAACGTATAAAAATGTATAGAGGAAATAAAAAAATTTGAATTTTTTTATATATAATTTATTGATTTTTTTAATAATTTTTTAATTTTTAAACTATTTTGTTAACTTCCCAAACAAAGTGTTGCCCAAACATGTCCCCACCTGGTCAATAGCCACACCCTAGTTGGGACTGATATATTTGCCAATCTTAAGCATTTGACAAATTTGATTATTTCATGCATAAAAAACAATAATGTGTGGGTAAAAATCTGACCACACTGCCCGTTTAGTGATCAGCAGCAAAGCACCGGCAGAATAGATGGCTTTAGCAACCTGTAACAGAAAGAAAAAGCTCCGGCGGTGGTTCTTCCACCCGGGGGCACTCCGACGATCAAGTCAGTATGTTTTCTCAAAGATAATCAAGTACTTGAACTGAATACTCAAAACATAAATTGCGTACCTTAGACCCACGGGGGTGCCTCTCTTTTATAATATACTTAATCCAAGTCCAACTAGAAGTATGACTTCTATGAACTCCAATCTTAGTGCTTACTCTGGACTTTTTAGGAGATAGAGATAAACTCCCTAAGGGCTTTATCCTTATCTTAATTAAGTCCCCTCTTTGCTTCAGGACTCTTGTCCCTTATCTTCGGATTCCGACATCTTCGGAGATGACCTCGGCTTCTCCGAGATTACCTCGGCTTAATTACCAGGGCACGTGGCACCTCGGCTGACACGTCGGCGTCACCATACCACGTGTTGGTATTCAGAAAATATGTCCCCACAAATAATATTGATACTGTTTTGTTTGTCTAAATAAGTAAAAAAACACTTGAGTAAAGTAAATCGTATTAAATTTTATTTTTGTTCATATTTCATATCATTTATTAACTAGTAATTTTCTTCCTTTCTTTATTTAAATTAAGACCAACTTACATTTTTTTTAAAATTTCTCATTTTGCTTGAAAAAAAAAATGTTTATACATAATCATGATTTATATTTAAATTGTGGGGATATATTTTTTGAGAACCAACACGTGGCATGGTGACGCCGACGTGTCAGCCGAGGTGCCACGTGTCGTGGTAGTTATGCCGATGTTATCTTGGCGAGGCCGAGGTTATCTCCGAAGATATCGGAATCCGGAATAAGTGGATATGGGACAAGAGTCCTAAGACAAAGAGGAAGTGGATATGGGACAAGAGTCCTCTTTGTCCTAGGACTCTTGTCCCATATCCACTTATCCCGGATTCCGATATCTTCGGAGATAACCTCGGCCTCGCCAAGATAACCTCGGCATAACTACCACGACACGTGGCACCTCGGCTGACACGTCGGCGTCACCATGCCACGTGTTGGTTCTCAGAAAATATATCCCCACAACATATATTTGTAAAAGAAAGAATTTCCATTTTTAAAGAAAGAAAAGAGCTTTACGTAGGCTGGCCACGTATGCATGACGCAGCACTCGGTGTCCCTCGGGCTTGAAGAGTCGGGCCTAGTATCATTTTCCATATATTTGTGTGGTGTAGAATTTCGTTTACGAGGGGATATTTTATTTTAAGAAAATGATATTGCACACGTTTCATCTTTATTGGCCCGTGCCAGCGACGCGCCTGTAAGCCGTCTTTCATCCGTCTACGCCGTCTGACGCATGCGTTCCTCCAGGCGCAATAAATGCCGTGTTTTGCCGCCGTTTCACATTTTTTATAAAACTTTTCTTTCCCTTTTCACTTCTTTACTTTTGCACTCGATTTTCTGGCTCTCTCTCTTTCTAAACTTTCTCAAATCCGCCATTGCTCTGGCTCCAAGCTTCTGTAATCGTCTTTATTCCTCCATTCCAGCGAAGCTTTCGCCGTTCCGTCGTGTCTGCAACCGTTGCCTTACCTCGACGACTTTCATTCTGCCTTCATTTGTTTTGGTAAGCCTCTACTCCTCTTATTCCCAATTTCTTCTATGTGCTTTTGTTTACTGGCTGCCATTATTGCTTTATTCAAACCTTTGATTTGCTGAACTATTCATCTGGATGCGTCTATTCCATGACTTCACTCATGTCTTGAACACTTGCACTGTTTCAACACTTTTCTTGCCACTGTTCTTGATTCTAAAACTTCGTTCTTTGTTTCTTTTTTTCTGTGTTTCTTTTCCAGATCTGTGCCCCCAATCTTTACTTTCATAGATTTAGGTTTGGGATTTGTCTGTAGAACCTTCTAATTCTTAGGAAAAAACTGAAACAATCCTTACCAGCATATACCTAGGATTTCGCCGAGGTCCTAACAACCCTTCTGAAATATCTTTCTTCTGAAACCCAGCCCTTTAACTTTAGACCGACGTTATGGGTATGTGGAGACATAGGGTAGACACCCCGACGAAATTAGAGTACTTCAGGCAGGAGTTCGAAATCCCAGCTAACGTCAATCTGAGGTTGGCTGGGGATGACGACTCCATCATGCCTACTGACGATACCATGCCCTTCCCTGTAGTTGCCTTTACGGAGTGTGGACTTCGGCTCCCACTTAACATTCTCTTTCGCGAGATTCTTCACTTTTACAAGTTGAACCCTATGCAACTTGTCATAAACTCTTATCGAGTGATCAATGGCATCATAGTTTTAGCAAGGCAGGAGAACGTTAGAATCACCCTTGTCGATGTTCAGTTTTGTTATACCATGTATGCCCTTAATCTGAAAGAAAGAGGATATATCTACTACCTCAAGCCGAGGTCCACCGAATTCAAAATTGTAGCCGACCTCCCAGACTCCAACAAGGGAGCCGGGGATGACTATGTCATTGTTTCGGGAAGTTGGGAATTTGGCCCAGACGAAGTTGTTCACCTCTACCCTCTTCCTCGATCAGTTAAAGAGGGCAAGGGTAAGAGCCCAGTGTTAACACTTAGTTGTCTCTTTTCAGGTCCTCAACACTTTGTCTGTTTTTAATATCTGTTCCTCTTGCAGATGTTCGCAAGCCTCCGAAAGGCTTTCGCCAGTCCTACGTTCTTGGAAAAGATTTAAAGAAACTTTTGGACTTGCCAGTCCACAAAAGAAAAGCGCATGTGCTCCTCAATTTCATCCCAACATACAGATCTACCCTTCCCGACGTCCCTAAGAAAAAGAAGAAGAGCTTATCTCCTCCCTCTGCTACCACTTTATAAACCGCATCAATATCTCGAGCTGATCAAAGGTCAACCTCTGATCCAGTCGATCAACCATCAACTTCAGCCCCATACTTAATCCCAATACCAGAAAGAAAACGTCGGCGACGACTTGTCAAGACTGCTGAGATGGGTCGCCCGAAGCCTGTTGCCCATGATCTCCTAGCCGACCTCCCAGTTGATGCTGATGCTGAACCATCCCAGTCCATGCCCCCACCAAAGCCAAAAAGAACAAAAAGGGCTCAGCCAAAGGCCAAAGTGACTCAGGTTGAATCTGAGGACACTTTGCCTATTTCCAAACTGGCTGAGAGTAAGAAGACTTCTTCTGCTCCTGCAAAAAGGTCTGTTGAAACCCAACCCTCTGAATCCACACAGTCAAAGAAGCCGAGGTCGGCCTCAGCTTCTACCTCGGGGTCCAAGAAACCGGATGTCCCTTGGGCCCCCAAAATTACTTTGGAGGACATGCCAATCATATCTGGTGAAAGCGCCGACGATGAAATTAATGTCGGCGTCGCCCTTAGCACTGCTCTTCTCCTTCCAGGGGACCTGGAGCGAAATGCTGAGTACAGTGAGTATGAGAACTACGCTTTAATGCTTCAGCACTCCGTTCAAGTAAGTGTTCCTGCTTTGAACTTTTGACTTGCTTTCTGTTTCATACTTAAAAATATTTTCTAACTCTTCTGTTTTCTTTCAGGCCATCCAGCATGCCCATTCGTTTTCAATGCAATCTTTTAAGAATCGGGAAAGGATGACCGAGATGAAGAAGGAGTTTTCTGCCCTGCAGAAGACCAACAAAGGTCTTCAACTAAAAATGAAGAAGCTGGAAGACCAGGCCGAGGCTGCAACTAAGGCCCAACAGATAGCCGAGGAAAAAGCTGAATTAGCCGAGGCCATAAGGAAGGTTGCCGAAGCCGAGAAGATAGAGGCCGAGGACAGAAAGGCCTAAGCCGAAAAGGAACTGCAGGAGGCCCTGGCCGCCAAGGATGTCGAAATTAAGGAGACCGACGAAAAGGCATACGCCCAGGGTATGGCTGACGTCACTGAAGAATACAAACTTCAGGTCAGGCAGGCATGCAATATGGGCTTCTCCCTTGGTTGGATGTCCTTGATAAAGAAACTTGATCTTCCTGCCAATTCACCCTTCCGCAATGCCGATGTTATCCCTCTTCCCTTCCCACCACCTCCACCTCCAAGTCAACCTGAGGATGCTTCTGAATCTGAGGACGAAGATGGAGGTGAGGACGAGGATGAGGCTGAAGTTTTGGTAAGGAAGCCTAAGGATGCTGCTGGGACCGAATCCCTTCCTTCAAGTGCGCAAATCATGGACTTAACTCAAGATGATGTGGGTGAAGGGGTTGCCAAGGAAACCACTCCCGAGCACGCTTCGTCCGACGAAAATCTTGCTGAGATTGATGCAGAACTTGCAATGGAGAAGGCGGCCGAAGTAGCTCGTCAAGAATCTGCAGAGGTCCATGCCCAAGTTGCTCCTGAGGCTGAGGAATCACAACTTTGATGTCTCTCTTTTCTTGTCTTTTGTACTTTTTTTTGTTTCCTGGACAATATAAGCTTCTTTATATGGCCGAGGTGCCTTCTGTTTTTGTTACTTCGGAACAATTTACTTCTGGTAGGCCGTAGTGCCTTCTTTTGTACACACCTGCAACTGTTTTTCAATGGATGCTTTAATCTTCAATTTCTCTTGATTGCTTCTGCATGGTTTCTATACTTAGAATATTTTGCATGATTTACATACTTCTTCCTTCCTTGTGCAATCTTCTCGGGGTTACATACCTCGGGTATAATAAAAACTTTTACTTCGGCAAGCTACTGACCTGCAAACTTTTCATAAATTTTAACAAGCATGAAACATATACTACTCGGTGTTAACTTTGCAAACTTTTCATAAGTTTCAACAAGTGTTTAAACAGTGATCTCGGTCTAACCTACTTGTAAATTGCTACAAATTTCAACAAGTGTTTAAGCAATATACTTAGTTCTTACTTCAACCTGCAAATTGCCTCAAATTTCAACAAGTAATCATATGTCGGCTTAATGTTACCTTGTAAATTGCTACAAATTTCAACAAGTGTTAAGCATCTTCTTTGGTTTAACCAACATGTAGATTGCTATAAGTGTTTGAGCAATAACCTCGGCTTTGCTTTAACTCGTAAATTGCTACGAATTTTAAACAAGCGAAGAGAAACAGTAATCTCGGCTTAACTGCAACTTGTAAATTGCTACAAATTTCAACAAGTGAAGATAAGGAATAATCTTGGCTTAACTTCGACTTGTAAATTGCTACAAATTTCAACAAGTGAAGATAAGGAATCAGCTTAACTCCAACTTGTAAATTGCTACAAATTTTAACAAGTGAATTAAGTGTCTCTGTCTTCTCTCTGCCCCCAATGTGAACCTAAGTTCCACTTGGGTTCTCATTAATCATGTCTACCAGAAACAACATTGTGTATCTTTTATCAATCATATGTGTTCGAAGAATTCAGAAACGATTTTATTGGTGATATCGGCCAAAGATAATGCACATCTAATGATAGAAAAATTTCAAATTACAAGTGTTCCAAGGTCTTGGCAATGCTTTGCCCTCATTGTCTTCAAGCCGATAAGCTCCATTGCCTAATACCGAAGTAATTTTGTAGGGTCCTTCCCAGTTTGGGCCAAGCTTGCCCTCTCTGGGATCCTTCTTATTGCCGACGACTTTTCTCAGGACTAGGTCGCCGACTTGAAAATCTCTTGGATTGACCTTCTTGTTGTAAGCTCTGGCAAGCTGTTGCTGGTATACTGCGAGCTGAATTGCAGCTTTCTCTCTTCGTTCTTCCAAAAGATCCAGATCTCGAGCTAAGAGTATGTCATTGGTGCCATTCTCTACTCCCTGGGTTAAAATCCCTAGGATGCCGATCTCCAATGGGATGACTGCTTCTGTACCATAAGCCATGGCAAAGGGGGATTCCCCTGTTGATCTTCTTAGCGTAGTCCGATATGCCCAAAGTACGTTGGGCAACTCATCTACCCACTTTCCTTTTGCTGCCTACAGCCTCTTTTTTATTCCATCCAAAATTACTTTGTTGGATGCTTCTGCTTGCCCATTACTTTGAGGAAAACTTGGTGTTGAAAAGTAAGTCTTGATCTTGAATTTCGCACAAAAGTTCTTGATGAGTTTGCTGTCAAACTGTGTTCTGTTGTCGGCAACTGTTGCTCTTGGAATCCCAAATCTGGTGATGATGTTTCTCCATATAAAGTTCTTGACGTCCACATCTCGGATTTTGGCAAGAGGTTCTGCCTCTATCCACTTCGTAAAGTAATCTGTTGCTACCAGCAAGTATTTTCTCTACCCAGTTGTCTGGGGGAGTTGCCCAACAAGATCCATGCCCCATTGGGCAAACGGCCAAGGGCTGGATACTGGGTTTAGGTCAACAGCCGACTGATGTATCAAAGGTGCAAACCTTTGGCATTGTTCACACTTCTTCACGTAGGCTTCATCATCCTTTTGCATGTAGGGCCACCAATACCCCTGGGTAATGGCCCTGTGGGCTAACGATCTGCCCCCAACGTGGCTTCCACAAATCCCTTCATGAATCTCGTATAGAAAATCTTCAACCTGCAAAGGGTGTACGCACCTTAAAAGGGGTCCAGTGAAGGACCTTCTGTAGAGATGGCCCTCTGGTGTCAGACTGAATCTGGCCGATTTCAATCTGATTTTATGTGCTTCCTTATAGTCTTCTGGCAGCTTTCCCTCTTTTAGGAATGCAACGATTGCATCCATCCAGCTTGGTCCCAAGTCCACGCACATTGCTTCTTGCTCTGTGCTCTGTGGTTCTATGCTCGGGCCCGACATATAGTCGATCATAATTGTCCTTGTTTTTCCAGTTTGCATTGAGCTTGCCAGGTTAGCCAACGCGTTGGCGTGGGTGTTGTCATCTCAGCTAACTTGGAGTAGTCGGCAGTTCTGAAATAGGACTGCCAATCTGATGACCTCTTTTGCATATGCCGACATCCTTTCGTCCTTAGCTACAAATTCTCCTGTTGACTGGTTAACAATAAGCTGTGAATCACAAAAAACTATTACCTCATCTGCTTCTGCTGCTGCTGCCAGTTTTAGCCCTGCAATTAATGCTTCGTATTCCGCTTCATTGTTTGAGGCCTTGAACCCCAAACGGATGGACTGTTCTATTATTTCTCCATCTGGAGATATCAGCAGTACTCCTGCCCCCGCTCCTTGTCGGTTCGAACTTCCATCGACGAACAGTCTGAACGAGTCGCCGATGTAGATGCTGTAGGGTCTAAGTTTTTCATTCCTTTGCTCTTTTGCCTTTTGCTGGGATTCTCCTTGCTTGCTGGGACAATGCTCATCCTGGCTCAACGAAGCCCGATGTTTGACGGTTTCAGGCGTGAATTCTGCCACGAAGTCGGCCAAAACTTGGCCCTTTATTGCTGTTCTCGGCCTGAACTCCAGGTCATACTGGCCCAGGGCTACTGCCCATCTTGCTATCCTCCCTGTTAAGTCTCTTTGTTGCAACAAGGACTTCAGTGGGTGCTCTGTTAGGTCCACAATCTTGTGCGCCTAAAAGTAATGGTTCAACTTCTTTGAAGCCACTACTAAAGCTAGCATTAATTTCTCTAGTGGTAGATACCTTGTTTCTGCATCGGCCAAGGTTTTACTTACATAATAAACAGCCTTTTGCTCCCATTTTTTCCTCTTGGATTAGTACTGCACTGACTGCGTGTTCTGAAACTGCCAAGTACAAAAACAGTTCTTCCCCTGATTTTGGATTGGAAAGAACCGGAGTTGTGGTCAAGTACTTCTTCAGGTCGGTCAAAGCGGCTTCGCATTCTTCTGTCCACAGGAAGTCTGTGGCTTTTTTCACCAGGTTGAAGAAGGGTCTGCACTTATCTGAGCTTCTGCTGATGGATCTGTTTAGGGCTGCGGCCCTTCCAGTAAGCATCTGAACCTGTTTTGCCGACGTCGGGCTCTTCAGCTCTAGAATGGCCTTAATTTGGTCTGGGCTGGCCTCAATGCCCTTTCTTGTTACCAGATACCCTAAAAACCTACCTGATCCAACTCCAAACGCACACTTTGATGCGTTGAGTCGGAGCCGGTATGTTTTGAGTATATGAAAGACCTCTTTTAGGTCGGCAAGATGACCCTTAGATTCCTTGGTCTTTACGACCATGTCATCGATGTAGACTTCTACCGTTTTGCCAATCAGATACTTGAACATCTTGGTTACCAATCTTTGGTAAGTTGCCCTCGCGTTTTTCAACCCAAAAGGTATTACCTTGTAACAGTACAGGCCTTTAGGGGTGATGAACGCGATCTTCTCCTCGTCTGGAGGGTACATGGCAATCTGGTGGTACCCCATGTATGTGTCCAGAAAACTCATCCTTTCATGCCCTGAAGTAGCATCTACTAGCTGGTCAATCTTGGGTAGAGGAAAGCTGTCTTTGGGGCAGGCTTTGTTGAGGCTGGTAAAGTCTACACAGACCCTCCATTTGCCGTTCTTCTTCTTCACCACTACTGTGTTGGACAGCCATGTCGGGTAGTGAACTTCTCGGATGGCCCTGGCCTCCAGAAGTCTGTCTACCTCTTCTTCTACTGCTTCGACGTGCATCAACGTCGGTCTTCTGGCTCGTTGAATCACAGGTTTTGCCGACCTGTCGACATTCAGTCTGTGGTAAGTGACCTCGGGGTCAATGCCAGGCATTTCGTAAGGTGTCCAGGCGAACACCTCAATGTTGGCTCTTAGAAAAGTTTCTAACTCTTTCTCCTCTTCTTCGGCTAAGCTTGAGCCGAGAAAAAAGAAGCGTTCTTCATCCCCATCCTGGACGAGGATTTTCTTTAGCGTCTCTTCGCTCTTCTCGGCTGGTTCTTTGCCGACGTCTTCTAGGACTTCTACGTCATCATCTTCAATTTCTGCCTTCTTTGGCTCTCACACGTAGCAGGTAGACTTCATTGCTGCCATGGAGCAATTTTTTGCCTGTAGTTGATCTCCTCTGATTTCTTCAATCCTATGCTCTGTTGGGAACCGCAGTAGTTGATGCAACGTTGAGGGAACTGCCCCCATTGCATGCAACCATGGCCTTCCCAAGATGATGTTATATGGCGAGGGCGTGTCAATCACCATAAATTCTGTCTTGATCTTCTTAGTACCAGCTTGTACTTCCACGCTTGCTGCGCCTAGTGGCCACGTCGGCGTTCCATTGAAGCCGACCATCGGGCTGCTGGATTGTTCCAGGTCGTCAAGATGAAGGCCTAGCTCCTTGTAACATCTGACATACATGATGTCGCAAGAGCTGCCTTGATCAATCAGGATGCGCTTCACTTGGCACTCCCCAACCTGGAGGGATACTACCAAGGCATCGTTGTGCGGATGCTGGACCATCTCTAGGTCAGCTTCAGTGAAGGCTATCATCGGTCCTCGGCACTCTTCAAGTCAAGGTCTTTTTTGTCCGACCTGGTTCACGTGTTGCAGGTGTTTTACCCTTTGGGTCTCCCCTCGTATGTCGTTCTCGTTTACCTTTGAGTAGATTACATTAACCACCCGTGGTCCTCCTGCTTGCGGTTATTGTGCTGGGGGAGGCGGTGCTGCTGGTGCTTGAGGCAATCTTGCCTGTTCTTCCCTTGTCCTGGCTTCATCGACCAGGTCCCTCAGGAGGCCTTGTCTTACCAGGTCTTCTAAGTGTGCTTTTAAGGCTCTGCAACCCTGAGTTGGGTGTCCTTCTTCATTGTGGTAAGCACAGTGCCTACCAACGTTTCTTCCCATAAATTCCCCTGGTGCTCTTGCCGGTGCCCTAAAATAGGGTTGGTTTCGTATTTGATCCAGGACTTTATGGATTGGGATTCGGAACACCGTCGTCACTGCCTGTTTACCCTTCAACTCCGTTTCTTGTTTGGTCGGCCCGTTGTTACCTCGGCCTCGCTTCGGCGAGCCGTTTCCTTTCTCCTGCTTTATCTCTTTGTTTCCCGACGTATCTTCCTCGGCTCTGGTGTACTTCTCGATTCTCGCCATGAGTTCTTCCATGCTTTTTGGCAATGTTTTTGCCAAAGACTTCCGTAGTGGGCAGTCATCTTTCAAGCCGTTCTTGAAAGACACGACCGCTACCTATTGGTTGCATTCAGGTATTCGATTGAACACCTCGTAGTACCTCTTTGCGTAGGCTCTCAAGCCTTCATCCTTGGTGATTCTTAAAGCCATCAGAGCGTCAACCCTCAAGGGCTGTAGTTTGTTCGTCACAAACCTGGCCACAAACATCTCGGCCAGGCCTTCCCAGTTCTTCACGCTTCCCTTTGGCAGTTTGTGGAACCAATCTGACGCAATCTCCCCAAAGGACGAGGGGAACACTTTGCAGAGCAACGGCTCGTTTCCATTGTATAATGCCATTGAGTTCAAGAATAATCCAACGTGGAAGTTAGGGTCTGACTTACCATCGTATATTTGAAACCTCGGCATACTGAATCTCTTTGGCACCTCAAATTTGTCCAGTTCTACCGAGAACGGTGTCTTCGGCTTGTCGGGTGAGGTAACCTTAGCTTCTCCGTTCTGTTGCTTCCTCTTGAGGTAGTTTCTCAAGTCTTCTTTGCTCTGTCCAGGAGCTCGGCTATCTACTGACTTTAGTTTCTTCGGCATACTGCTCTCGGCCTCGTGGTGGGCCCGTTTCGATCTTTCTCCATGGGTTGTGTCAAAGCAGAGTGCTTGTCCTTGAACATGCCGATGTTCTTTGGGCCCTGGATCCTTCATGTGATGTGTCCTTCGGGACTCTTCTTGCCTCGGCTCCTCTCGTCCGACTTCCCTGGAAGGTCGGTGAGAGTGCCTTCCGCTCCTGGTGTGCTGAGGGGCTTCGGGGATTGTTTTCCTTCCTTCTTTCTGGGTATTAATTGCTGGCATCGGCGTATCTTGCAACGGGTATGGTGGCTACATAACATTGTTCTGCATCATGAAGTTGATGACTGACTGTAGGTCTGCCAGCTTGTTTGCCAATTCTTTTACTTCCTCGTCCTTCCGTAGGCACCTGTCTCTCCATACCTGGAGGTTATCTTCATTGTAGTACTTGCCTTGGTCTGTCTTCTTCGAAAATCACCCATACATAAATTATAAAGACCGCCCAAATATAACAAGCTGACCAATGGTGGTTAAACTCATGGGCAAGTGATATGTTGGCATAGGATCCCACACCAATAAGTTTTTCCTCCAAGTCAATATGTCGAAGCTCGTCTAGATTGGGTAAGATGAGCTTAATAGTGCAATGATTGTGTTGAGTGATGGAAGGAGAGCTCATTTCTGGTTGGATAAGTGGGCAGGTAATGTATGCATCAAGGAGGAATTTTCCTGGCTGTTTTCCTTATCCACTAACAAGCATAGTGTGGTAAATATCTTCTTTCAGAGCAGGGGAGAAGTTGGAAGTTGGAAAGTGGATTTCAGACGAGCTTTTCTGGCTTGGGAGGAGCAGGAGGTAAGTAGTCTTTACACTCTACTTAGTATTGTACCTACTCCTTGTAGCACCAAAGCAGATGAATTGATTTGGGCGACAGACTCATCAAGGATATTTACTGTCTCTTCAGTTTATAATTGGTGTGAGTCTTTACTTGGGCCTAAGTTGGATATGGCAAGAACCATTTGGAATAATTGTGTTCCACCCAAAGTGCAATTTTTTGGGTGGTTGGCTTGGCACGGCAAGGTTAAAACTTCTAGTTTTTTGCAAAGAGTTGGTATCCTTGATGGAAATGCTAATACTGTTTGTGTATTTTGCCTTAGTGAGGTAGAAATAGTGGATCATATTCTTTTCTTATGCCCTTTTATTTGGAGGCTTTGGTCCAATATTGTAAAATGGTGGGGTCTTCAATGGGTTTTACCTGGTTCAATACATGGATTGCTGCAGTGGTGGGCTGGGTGTAAAATGAAAAAGTTGGAAAAGCAAATATGGGCAGTTTTTCCCTTAGCCATTCTCTGGTCCATTTGGAAGCATCGAAATGAGTGTGTGTTTAATGGTATTCAACCAAATTGGGATGACCTGTGTGATCTTGTTAAGGTGAGAGTAGCAATGTGGATTAAGGCTTCTCCAATGGCTGTGGTGTTCTCTATGAATGATTTGGTGCTTAATCTGCAACAAGTGCAGTACTGCATTAGGAATGGTGGCTGAGTTTGCTCTATTGTTGCTGGTTCTGTGTTGTGGTATGTTCTGCTGCTGGTATGATCCATTGCTGCAAATGCTCTTTGTTAATGATCTGCTTCTACTGTTGGTGTTCTTTGTTAATGCTCCTGTCTGTGGTATGCTCTAATGCTGGTATACTCTGCTGCTGGGGTTGTTGCTGTTGGTGTTCTTGGTATGCTCTGCTGCTGGCTGAAGGTTGTGTTGGACTGCTGTGCTCAATTGGGGTTCAATATTGCACTAGGAATGGGAGCTGAGTATTCCATCTGTCAGTCTTCATATAGGAGGTGGATTGAGCATGGAATCTGGTGTGATCTGCTGTGATCTGTTGTTGGTGTGGAGTTTGGTCTGGTGTGATATGCTATAGTTGTTGTGGAGTTTGGCTCGTTTTCTCGTTGGTTCCTCACCAACTCTAGAGGTGCTAGCAAATGATAGAATGAGTTTTTTAGTGCCAACTTAGTTGGGATGATTTAACCCATTGTGATACTTTTGCACTTCTCTTTTCTTTATTGATGTATTTTGTTTTGTACATTGTACTTGATTCTTACATCAATAGAGTTTCTTTTTTGCTAATCAAAAAAAAAAAAAAAAAAGAGCAAAAAACTAGATTAGGTAAGAGATTAAACATGAATTTAGAAAGGCAATCGAGCAAACAGTTTAATTTTAATTTTTTCTTGCCTAAAGATCTAGGTGTTATTTTACTATGTTCATAAAGACAAGTCCTTGTGTAATGAACAAACTATCCATATTATATATACCCCACATCAGACTACTCGGAGCAAAATGAGATAGAGAGATTTTTTTTTTGTGAACAGATAGAGAGATTTTGAAACCTGGAGAAAGAGCATTTCACAGAGCTCTAAGAAAGAGAGAGAGAAACCCTAGATCGCTCAGTCGCTCTTCGCCGCTCCTTGCTTCACCACCGTCTAAGAGGTGCTATCCGCGAACATATCCTTGCTTCGTTTACCACCATTGCCTCTCACTATCTCTCACCACCACCACAGTCACCGCCTCCGCCTCCGCCTCTGTCTCCGCCTTCACCACCTCACTTATGGTGCGATCTGAACCGTTACCACCGTCGTCTGTTGTCTTCCGCCACTCCACATCTACGTCGCGAGATTTCACGGTTCGGTTCCCTCCTCCTTCTCCGTCTCTCTCTCTCTCTAAACACCTACCGCATCATCTCTCTTTCTTCAGATCTGGACTCCACCGCTGTCATCCATACTTTGCCGCTGCCTCATATCTCTAATCCTCCATCTCGACTTTACCACAGACAAATAATGGATCTTATCACTTCGAAAGCTGCAGCTCTAGATCCATCACCGTAGCGTCACATTCGTCGCTCTTTTGAGGCTTTGATGGCGTCGGAGTCTGATTGGGAAGAGACGAGGATGAGAACGACAGAAGACAAAACGGTTCGCAGTGGAACCGGGGCGTGACTGGTCTGGTTCAACATAGAGATGACTTTTTTGAACTTAGAAATAGCGAAATCAGCTAGTGTTTTGAACATTTCGATTGGGTTTGTGTTGCTGTTGTTGGTGTTTTGATCTTGCATTAGATCTCTGATGTATATATACACAATTGTTAGATTGATCTGGCCTTTTTTTTAATTTTTATTTATTTATTTATATTTTGTAGATCTTGTTGTTGTTGTGTTGATTCTGGATCTGGCCTTGATGAATAGATATAGTGTTTTGTGATTTTGATTTTGATTATGTGAACAGAGAGATAAAGAGAGAAAAAGAAATTGTTTGAATAGATAGAGAGAAAATTGGGTTTGTAGAGAGAGTTTGAACATATATGAATGTTATTATCCTCAATGAACAATTGGTTTGTGAACCAATTTGAACAGATAAAAATTATACAAATATAAAAATTTGTATAGATAAATTTTGATAGAAAATTTGTGTACATAAAATATTGAATAGATAAAAAATTAGACAGGTAAAATTTGGACAGATTAAAAATTTGCACGTAGAAAATTTACATAGAAAAAAATTGAACAGATAGAAAATAATTTGAACAAATAGTCAAAAAAAGTAAACATATAAATTAAGGAATAAAGTTGGAAACAAAATGTTCTTTAAAACAAATAAAAGGACCTCTCACCAAATTATTTCACAAATGCTAGGCCTCTCACCAATAAAAAAAATACACTGGACCTAATGTTTTAGACATTCTCTGAATTGGATTTATCACTAATTTTCTCTATTTAGAATCCTAATTAACTTAGGTATTTTTTTAATTAAATCATTATCTAAACATATAAAATTAAATTTTGGTAAATTTTAGATAACGGAACACCTTTTTTTTTTGACGATCAAATTGTTTCACAATTGTATTACATAATTAATATCCGTTGAAAATCAGCATGCATTAGGCAACATTGTATGTCGTAAAAGTATACAAAATATTCCGACACACACCAAAAAAGAAAAAAAAAACTAAAATGTGCTATTTTTTATTTGTTTTTAGTAAAAACTATTCATATTTTTTCATAAATATTTTAAAGTGCATCGCATCTAAATTTTTTTTAATTTTAAAAAATGACTAAAATATGAAAGAGTTACAAAAGACAAAATAAAAAAAGGAATTAAAAAAAACTCAAAATTATTTTTTAAAAATAAAACCAAACATACTTATTTTTGTGAACAAAAATCTGTGGCCACAATATTGTTTGTTCGCCTCTCCGTCAAGCCACCCAAGAAGTGTCTCCATGTAGAGACGTAGTATAATTTTCAAAACTTAGTTTTGTTTAAAAGCTACTATATAGTGTGTGAGATTTGTATATGTAAATACAGGAAATGTATTTAAATGCTTAAATTAATTTAAGTCTTCATGTATTTATTATTATTATTATTATTATTATTATTTTTGGTATTTGACGGGGCATAGGCCCAAAAACAAAAACTACTAGATTACTCTACGCACGGAGCCGACTCCGCGCAGGTCACTAGCTAACAAAGCACATTATATAAGAATAGTACAAAAACTTTTTTTGTTTTGTTGCATTTATGTTCTTATTTTTGTCTTTTTGCCAAAAACTCTACACACCTATGAAGCATGGACACATGTATGGGTGCAAGTATTAATATTGGTACAATATAGATACGTCAATACGGTAAAATTTTTAAAAAATAAGATATAAATATGATTTAGTACGCTTGTAAAAAATATTTATTTTTAATTTAGAGTAATACAAAAATTAATTAAATGATTTAATTTATTAAAATCTAACCTATATAGGGATGGCAATGGGGATTAATGGGGTGGATATTAATTCTCCATCCCCATTCCCCTATAATAAATTTTCCCCATTTCCCATTCCCCATTCCCTATGGGTACCACCCTCCCCATTTCCTAATGGGTTTGGATTTTCTCCAACCCACTTTAATTCCCATTTTTATTTTATTTTTATTTTTTATATTTAATGTTAACAACTTTTTTTTTCTTCTTTTTTTTAAGGTTCACAACAAAAGCTAAATGTACCTTCAATTTTTTTTTCTTTCTTTTTTAATATATTTAATGTTAACAACAAAATTTTTTTATTTTTATTTTTTATTTTAAGGTTCACAACAAAAACTAAATATACCTTCAATCTTTTTTCTTTCTTTTAATATATTTAATGTTAACAACTTATTTTTTTTATTTTTTTTAGGTTCACAACAAAAGCTAAATATACATTCAATCTTATTTTATTTTATTTGGTTCAACACAAAATCAAATTACAGCAGTTATGAATTTAATTAAAATAGTTTGTTTTTAAATAATCAAATATATAATTTTGAGACAATCAAATAAGTTTAGTAATTAAAAAAATGTGGAAAACGTGGAAGATTAAAAAAAATATTACAATCCTCTCTCTCTCTCTCTCTCTCTCTCTCTTCTCTCACTCTTTTCCCCTACATGTTATAAGAACCTGATACAATGGTTATAAGAAGCCTGTTTGAAGAAATAAAATGTGAAGAAACCTGTTAGACATTCAACCATCTTTCTCTTAGCAATTTGATCCATTCATTTTAATTTATCCAAAATTCTAATTATACCTTTTAACAAATCGAACCACTCATTTAAGATATCTATGCCTTACCACACCAATCCATCCTCCATCTTCTTCTTTTAGTCCCCACGAATTTGGTGTTGTTAACTTTTTAAAAAACAAAAAATATTTTTTCAATTAATTTTACTAATTTTCGCACACCATCACACTATTCTCACCTTCATCACAGCCTACTAACCATCACCATAGCCACTACCATCACTACCGCCATCACCCCACCACTATGTCACAATCTCTACTTTCACCTTCGTTTCATCACCACCACCACTAAATATAAAAAAATGTATTTTTAATTTTTTTATAAAAATATTTTTCATTTAAAAATATTTTCTATCTAATAAATGAAGCATAACATTGGGAAACAAGCTGATTTCAGTTAATCTGTTCATAACTAAGAAAAATTCTTTATTTTAAAAAAATTATTTTAGTAAATCTTTGTATCCCTTTTTGTTTTCCAGCACATAAATCTTTGTACCCATCATTTCTAACCAATCACGACTCATGCTTGTTTCGATTCTCTACAATCTTTCCTATTTTCAATACATTCATATACATATAATATATAATATATATATATATATTATATGTATATATATGTTTGTATAAAATGTTGATAACATAAAACAAATAGATTCATACTCGTTAATTGAAATTTTAGAACAAGCAAACCATTCTAAAAATTACAATACATAACAAAATAAATACATAAAAAAGCAAACTGAAACATGCACTAAACAATATCCGTAATTTTTAATAAATTAAAAAAATCTAGATATGCCATAAAATTTGACAAGAATAATGTGACAATATTAATTAAAGTGTATTTGATTTTATTGTTGAGTCCAAATAAAATAAAAATAAGATTGAATGGTATATTTAGTTTTGGTTGAATCTAAAAAAAAAAATGACTGTTAACCTTAAAAAATAAAAAATAACAATAAAAAATAAAATAAAAAAAGATTAGATATATATTTAGCTTTGGTTGTGAATCTTAAAAAATTAAAAAAAAAAATAGGTTGTGAACCTTAAAAATAAAAATATAATATATAAAAAAGATTGAGGTATATTTAGTTTTGGTTGTGGATTTTAAAAAAAAAGAAAAAAAGAAAAAGAAGTTGGTTGTGAACACTGAAATAAATAAATAAATAAATAAATAAATAAATAAAAGAAAAAAGATTGAATGTATATTAGTTTTGGTTGTAGAATCTTAAAAAAAAAAAAAAAAAAAAAAAAAAAAAAAAAAAAAAATGGGGAAATTAGTGGGTATCCATTCCCAACCCATCCCCTGTGGATATTCAAAGAATATCACCTACCCTACCCAATGGATAAGAAAAAAGGAGAAAACCCATGTATTTGGGTTGGGTCTCCATGGATACCCACAGGGTAGGTTATCCATTGCCATCCCTAAACCTATAATTAACATTTAATATCAAAAATAAATTTATAAATCAAAATTAAATGCCAATATATTAAATAAATTATAAATCATAGTTTAATTTTAAAATCATACTAAATATATAAAAAAAAAGGATAGTGAAATGAGTTTTATCTCTGTAGTAGAAGAAAAAAATATTGTTTCAAGATACATATTTCGTATACTTAGTACGTATGTAAAAGTACTATACAAAAGACTATATATCGATAAATATCCGATACAAATACGATATATTTTTCAAAGTATCCATACTTCGTAGCTGCACAGGAAAAATATCACGCTCTCTGTGAGTAATGCTTCCGGTTGGGGGTGGGTCTCCAGAGAAACACAAACATAAAAGCACTGGGTATAACCTGCTCTGGGATGGAGAAACACAACCAATGCCCACAGAAAATGCCAAAAAAACTGAGCAGACAAAGAGCACTACGCTTTCTTTGTTTGCAGATAGAGTAAGGAAAGAGATGCAAGGGATTACTTAGGTTGGACTTGAGAGAGAGAGACTAAGGGTTAGTTTGGCATATACTATATAATCCATCTTTTTATTTTTTTATCTTTTTTCTATCATATCATCTCTCTATTTTTCTGCACATCTTTTCGTAAAAGATAAAAAGTACACTTTTTTAGGACACCCCAAACTAACCCTAAATGCCAAAGTAGTGAAAGCACTGCAATGCCGGATGGCAACTTCGAAAGTTGCTGTTATATTTTTTTATTGTTTTCTTTCTTTCTTTTGACACCTTAATTAGCAGAACAAAAATGTTTGGGACCTCTAATTAGAGGTGCCACTAGTGATGTGGCAGTAGGTCACCCACTGCCACTGTCAACGTTGTGTTGTGTCTGTGTGTTTTTTTTTTTTTTCCCTTTTTCACCTCATTAGAGGTGTGTTTAGAGCCTCTAAATTAGAGGTCTCTAGCATCACTGGGTGTAGTGTGTGATAGAGACAAATGGATAAGAGTTTGTGTTGTCGAATGTACAATGCATGCTCAACACAAAATGCCAAAGAATAGCCTTCTGTTTTTTTTGGTAGGGTCTGTAAAATAAAAATAAAAAATAGTCCCAATTAATTAACCTTGGTGACCAATTGTTATTTGAATTTTTTTTTTTTGGAATAGTATAATTATGCATTTTAAACTAAATTAATTAGTGGAGTGATGGAAAGCTGATTCCATTAATCCTTTCAAGTGTTTGAAAATAGTTGTGGAATCAACCCTGAAGGCTGTATTAGGTGAGCCAATTTATTACTTGTTAAATTGACTTTTTATTGTTAATAAGGTAATTTTAGTCATCACTTAAACTAGTAGTAGTCAAGTTAGTGATGACCCACAAATTAATAATGATTCAATAATTGTCAACAAAAACGATTGTGGTGTAGGTGTTGACAGGTGAAGGTAGTGACAGAAACAACAATAATTGCATTTGAATTGTTTATTTGGGTAAGTAATGCTTGATTGCTCGAAAATTCATGATTCGAATGGTTTAAATGTGTTAGCTTCATGAGTCGAATATCTCAAAATGACGTCATTTTGATACATTTAAGCTATTCGGCGAATATCTCAAAATGACGTCATTTTGATACATTTAAGCTATTCGGGCCACACAAATTCGGGTCACCAAGTATTTTTCATTAGGTTTAGTCATTGGCCAGGTCTGCTGATGATAAAATTATTTACCTCTCCTGACCTTAGCAATGTTTTTCTAAATTTTGATTTTTTTTTTTATTTTTATTATTATTATTATTTTTTAGTTGGGGTCAATTTGTCCCTTAATAGAATTCTACCTAAACCAATAAAATATACTGGAAACTCATGACATATGGGGCCATTTGGGATATTCAAATTGGTTTTACTGAAATGGGAAGGCTTTTCTTTAGTCCACTATAGGTTAGAGCTTATTGTTAGGTCCATGGAGTCCATTATGGGATTCGTTTCGATAATTTAAACTGTTTAATCTGTAGAATTCGTCGAGTACTTCATATTTACCATTGACAAAAATAGTAAATATGATTTAAAACAAATTATTAATAAAAATGAGTTTGATCAAGGGGATACCGATATCCAATCAACGTGATATTTTGTAGGCATGAAGTACACGATGAGATCTACATATTAACGGCTCAGATTATCGAAACATGACCTATAATGAGCCCCACGAGCCCAATAATATGTTCCAATCCACTATGTGGACTACAGAGAACTCTCTCATTTGAAATAATGCTCCTATAATACCTCAAAACAATGTCCATTGAGTGCATTTGGGTAGCAAGTTGAGTTAGAACAAAATAGTCAATAAGTCAAAATATCCAAGCATATCACTCTTTTTTATTTTTTTATACATTTTTTTCGTAAAAAAGTAAATAAATCAATTAAAAGATAAGGGGCAACAAGCTACTGAGCGGATGTTGCTAGGCATGATGAATTGATAATTTGTTCAACTCCAAGTTCCTTGGCGAAGTTGATTTTGCTCGGCAAGATGAGTTGATGATTTGTTCAACTGCAAGTTCCTCGTCGAAGCTGATTTTGCTCGGCAAGAAGAGTTGATGATATGTTCAACTCCAAAGCTCCTTGCCGAGATGATTTTGCTCGCCGAGATGAGTTGATGATTTGTTCAACTACAAGTTCCTTACTGAAGTTGATTTTGCTCGGCAAAAAGAGTTGATGATGTGTTCAACTCCAAGGTTCCTTGCCGAGATGATTTTGCTCAGCAAGATGAGTTGATGATTTGTTTAATTCCAAGTTCCTTGTCGGAGTTGATTTTCCTTAGCAAGAAGAGTTGATGATATGATCAACTCCAAGTTCCTTGCCCAAGCTAATTTTGCTCGACAAGATGAGTTGATGATATGTTCAACTTGAAATTCCTTGCCGAAGCTGATTTTGCTTGGCAAGAAGAGTCGATTTGTTCAACTGCAAATTCCTTGCAGAAGCTGATTTAGCTCTGCAAGAAGAGTTGATTTGTTCAATTCCAAGTTCCTTGCCGAAGTTGATTTTGCTCTGCAAGAAGAGTTGATTACTTGTTCAACTCCAAGGTTCTTACCGAGTTGGTTTTTGCTCAGCAAGTGGGTGGTATAATTAAGGACCGTGCTGCTCGGCCTAAATTGAAGCATGCATAACTTGGAATTAAAGATGGAAGAAAGTTCATACGATTTCCATTGATGAAAAGTTAAGTACAAAATGTGGGGCATCAAGCCCGGTCACATGTGGAAAAACAAAACAAAAGAAAAAGCAAGAATAAAACAAGTCAAGCTAGAGGTAAAAGATCATCTGTCACGCCCCGAAATAAATGCCATAAATCAACTCCTAACAACATATACACTGTTTATGAGAGGGTTCAAGAACGTCGTTGGAAAATTCGAAGATTCTTCGAAGATTCTTGAAGAAAAATTTGAATTCTCTAGAAAATGGTGAGGCTTATATTCTTCAATAGTCACAACTAAGAACATGAAAGCAAAAAGATGATGGAGATAAGAGATTGGGTGAAGAAGAAGGCAAAGTAGCTAGAAAGAGAATAATGGCAAGGCTCTCCCATTTTCACTCTCAAGGTAGAAAATTGAGTAGGGAAATTAGTTCTTTCCCAAGAGTTATCTCTCCAAAATCCATCCCTTATAAAGCTATGGGTGGGTGCTATTTATAGACACCTCGTGATGTAGGATGGAGCCCATGTGCAAGGCATATGGGAAATATTCTCTCTAACCACCTTGTCCGAGGAGGTGACCTCTCTGAGGATGAGGAAAACCCTAAAGAGGAGATCAACCTCTTGGCAAACCTTTCTTTTTAGCCACACCTAACCAATGATCCCAATCATCCCAAAGGGCCAGGGGTAGTCCTAGAGGACGCTCTGCCGCAAATATTGCCGAGTCTCAGGGACCCCCTAGATCGTGCCACCTCGACCCGGGTATAGGCTAGTTTAACCGAAGAGTGAATTTATCTCCACTCACCGTCCTCGGGATCGGGTTTTTTGTTCGGACTCCATTATGCCCATGGTTTTGGTACGTAAATTTCGGAAAGCTCCGAGTCTACAAGTGTTTTGGGACTCATTAATGGAGCGGCTTCTAAATTGCGTCTGAATCCGTTCGAAGCCAAGTGCTTCAGATCTCTAGGTTCGTGGATTCGAACCCTTTTGAGTCCGAGCCCGAGTAAGTCTCTAGGTTCGTGGATTTGAACCGTTTCGAGGCTTAGAGCGATTCGGCCCGTTTGATGGCAATAAATCCGGGCCCACCAATCTTGGACTATTGGGCCTAATTAATTTAGTGGGCTCAAATTAGCTTCTCTTACACACTGTAACGCCTCAACCTTTCACATGTCATCGATATTGTCTGCTTTGGGCCACACCTGCACAGATTTGTTCTCCCAGTGAGATCCTTAGCAGAACTCCTTGTCACGCCCCAAAATTTGGACAATTAAATATTAAATTAGGACTAAACCCCAATTAATATTCCATCATCCAAATCCTATGGGTGAAACAAAATCTAACTGTTCTCATCTCTATTAGGTTTAAGTAAATTCCAACGCTAAAAAAAAATAAAAATAAAAATACAAAGGATAAAAAAAATTAATAAACGCCAACCAAACCATCCACCATAATTTCATAACTATCCAATACCTCCAACAATAAAGTAACAATAAATAGTCAAAACAACTTAAATAATGTAAAGTTACAAACCATGCCAAATTATCAAAATACTAAGGTCATAAAAAAAAATAATAAATACATAAACTAAAATCAACCATATGCTTAAGAAAACGAAAGAAGTCCAAACGACATGTCCAACAACTATAGTTATTTCTCATCACCACCGTAGACCGAACTAATCCCGCAAAGGAAGTTTGGTTGCGCTCAAACAGAACGCACCTAAGATGCCAATAGACTAATGGGTCAGTATGCAAGTATAGTAGTATGAGTACAAATATTTGACACCCACGTGTTCATCAGACACAAAAAAAAAGTACATTTAATTCTTGTTACGGGACAAGACAAGTAGTTCTACCTACACCGAGACGATGGGGTAGTTTCCTGTAACAACCCTCATTTTGACTTAGTCATACTTGCATACATTTGTGGATGATCCTGTTTTAATATGAACATTTACAAATCTTGTCTTGTTTTGCTTGAATGATTGCTTGCATACTTTGTTCTTGCCTGGTGTGTTGCCGAGGTCGTCTTAAGCCTGACACGTTTGAAACCTTTATCACTTAGAACTATCTTGGAACCCCTTTGGTCGACCCCCATCTTCACCTTGGCATATTGGCCGAGATGTGCATCATCTGGGCCGAGGTGCGCGTAGCCTAGGCCGAGATGTGCATCATCTGGGCTGAGATGTTAATATCTAGGCGTTCATGATCCTTGATCCTTGCATGAGCGATTTTGTTCCTGGAATGGTATGACCTAGACCGAGGTGTGGCACAGTTTAGTCAAGTGTTGTCCTTCCAAGCCGATGTCCTTGCCCTTTGATTTCCAGAGTCTTGTTGTTAGCCGATGTCGTTACTTACCGGAGTGTTCGTGCCGCCTAGCTTGTTGAGTACGCTTTGTCTTGGTCTTGTCTTGTCAAGACAGTCACCTTTTTGAGTTGAGTGAATCAGCCGATGCCACGTGTCCCGACAGAGGGGTCAAGTCAGTGTTTGTCGTGTGAAGCATATCATTTTGTATCAATCTTGCCTTTTAGAGAGAGAAGCTCTAGTTAGAAGGAGGAGAAGTTTGAGCTAGAGAAGGCGACTTCCAAGCTTGATCATTAGAGCTTGAGCCGTCAGATTCGAGTTTTGAGGTTAGAATCTTAACCTATTCTTGTTGTTCTTATTCACCGTCTAGGTGCATTGCACGATCGAACCTGTTCGGCACGTCATGCATCAATTTAAAATCGGTTTTAGAAAGAGAAAACGTTTTTCATGTGTTTTTGGAAGAAAATCCTCGTTTGATCCAAAAGTTTGCTTTAAAGCTCATGCATTTGTGTTTGTTTTGACAAGATTCTTGAGTGTGAGTACCCAGGTCCATGTTTTTGTAGTTATAGCATGAAATCTCAGCTTTTGTATAGCAAGTTTCGATCTTTGCATTCATCTTCCTCATGTTCATGTTCTTCAAGTTCTTCATGCTCATGTTCTTCATGGTTATCAAGAGGGAAACCCAGATTTTTCCCGACTTCACTTTTGAATGTGGCCATCGAGGCTACACCTCAGCAAGGAGGTGTGGGACCTCGGCCTAGACCTGGTAATTGCCCAGCGTGTTTTCCGGAATAAGAAACTGTGTTTTGATTCGATCTGACTTAGTTTTTGAAGAATGCCGGGGTCATTTGCATGTGTGCTAGATTTGTTTTGAGTAGTGTATTCAATAGACTTTGCCATGTGTTTGTCAGGACTTGGACTTGCCCTGACCTTGACGTTTGAAGAACAAGGTGAGTGGTATTTCTGATAAAGTTATGTTATCAATGTTTTGAAGAACTTTGCTTTGCTTGTCTTGAAAGATATTTGTTAAGCATGAATGATTGTCCTTAGTTTCGTATCTCGTATCATATTTGTTTGAATGACCTTCTCGAAAAGTCCCCTGTGCTGGCGGACTCTAAACTTTCGCAGCACATCTTGTTTTGAAAGTCCCTTGTGCTGGAGGACTCTAAACTTTCGCAGCACCCTTGATTTGTACTCTAGTGTTAAAGGGCTATGGGCCTTTGTAACATAGGTCCCTCGTGCTGGAGGATTCTAAACTTTCGCAGCACATCTTGTCTTGAAAGTCCCTTGTGCTAGAGGACTCTAAACTTTTGTAGCACCCTCGTTTGAGATGCCTATCTTGCTTTGTCTTGCTTTGCCACGGACGGTTCACCGCGTGGATATGTTTGCCGGAATGTTATTGCTTGTAATATGTGATGCTAGTAAATGTCCCTTGAAGCTTTGAAGATCTGTTAGATGGACGAGGTCCATTCCTTGTTGTATATTAAGTTTTGTCTTGTATTGTTTGAAAGGACTTCGGCTATTGTTCATGCAAACCCCTTTATTATTTATACCATTCATTGAGTATCCAAGCTCACCCTCTCTATATATATGTAGGTGATGAACAAGAAGGCGGTAACGCCTAGATGTGATTTTTGGAGCTTGTTTTGAGTTTTGATTATGTCGGCTTAACCTGCATTTATATCGGCAATCTTGAAAATCATGCTTCTCGACTTGTAATATTTGTGCGTCGAACACGTCGGCTGAGAAGCCTTTTGATCAAGATGTATGTTTTTGTATGATTGTTATGTCGGCAAAGAAGATGTCGGCAACCTGGCAGACTGTATTCTTAGATCTGTAATTTGTACAATTTGTTTATGTCGGCTTGTAGAGCCCTTTGCTAGTATGAAAAATGTAACTTGGACTTTGCTTTGTTTGTAATTAAGTTATAACCCATATGCAAATGGTTGCCATCTCGTTTGACTTAAGCACATCTCTTATGGACCACTTGTATTTTAAATTTTTGCTTCTGCACTTGTGAGCCCCAATTATTTATACTCTGAATGTGTGTGAATCTTGTAAGCTGGCCTTCAGTAATCTCGGATTACTGGCCATCACGGCACCAAACTACTAGGGGCAGTTTGGGGTCGTGACATTTCCCGAGATACGGTGGCATTTAGTTTCTTACCCGTACACAACTAAATATAAATTGAGTATAAAATAAACAAAATAAACATAAAAATATGGTGGGTTAGCCCTGCATAGAAAAATTAGCAAGACCTACCATTCTGCAAAAAAATAAAAATAAAGGTAGTATAATTTAATCATAAGTGAATTGTTGAAGAAGTATAAAAAAACACATTGTTTCATGCTTAGATAATTCTAATTGACCAAAACTCAAAGAACAAAAGTTCTACAGAATCAAATTTTATAAAAGGCATTGAGAATGAATTTAGCAGAAACTGAACAGGTTGAGAGAAAAACTGGACAGAAGAACCTAGACGGAATTCAACCGAAAAATCTGAAGCTGAAAACAAAAAGAAACTGCCTTAAGTTTATTTTTTTCGAAAAAGTTCAAAACACAAAAAATGCTCAGAATAATGTTTTACTTCAGTTTATGAAAAATCAATAAAAATGAGCTTGTTTCGTGGATTAAAACAGCATCTAAAATCTGCATTTCTAAAATGAACAAAAATTGTTGTAACTAAGATAATTCGATTACAAGTTCTAATCAATATTTTTAGTAAAAAGTTAAAACAAAAAAGTTGTCTAGAATTACGCATACATGTCTTTGTCCAAGTTTTGTAATTTATCAAGGTCGTTTACTATTTTTCGAGATGTATAAATCAAAGCAATTCAAATTATACTAATAAATTCATATTTAATTCTTTGTACCTTAACTCCACCACTTCGGCCCTTCATTTCCGGCCTACACATATATCCTTGTGCCTCCCGTATACCTAACACCGCTCTGAAGCCAATCTTGCACGGGGATATGGTCCCAAGTTTGACCCACACTCTTCGGATGGTTAACATATATGTACACGCGTAAATCAAAACACTCGTCTAATCTTGAGAACGAGGCAATAATATATATATATATATACACAATCCCTCATTTACTCATGACAACAAACATAACAATGCCAATCCTAAGACATTCAAATAAATCTCATAATCTTCACGTTTTTATTTTTTTTATTTTTTTATACACTATTTCTCACCAACACTCAAATAAAACAAGAATCCATGGAGTCATGGTGGAGTATGCAGAATTTATTTAGGGGTTCCTAATTTATTTTAATTTCATATAACCATGAGTGTAATTATAACCATAAAATAAATACATATAAAAACCCTAAACCTGGCATACACAGCTAATCAAAATAATTAAAATCAATCTATCAGCTTCATGTAAATACAATATCAAACGAACATCAAATAAATAAATAATAACAACAAAATAAACATAAATTAAGGAAAGTGAGTTTTGCACTTATAATTATTTTTTGAAGATCAAAGAAATATTTGGAGAATTAATGAAGCCACCAAAACAAAACCCTATCCCTTTCTTCCTTTTTCGCCACCCTCTCTCTCCTTGCCGTCTCCTATCTATCTCTCTCTCTCTCTCTCTCTCTCTCTCTCTCTCTCTCTCTCTCTCTCAGCTCCCTTTATAGATATATATATATATATATATATAATATTTTGTTTTGGTGGGAATCATGTTCTGTTTGCTAATTTTTCTAGCCCCAGATTTGTCACATTTGATGAATAAATCTATTTGATGTCATTGATGATCTGTTTGATGATTTTTCCATCTTGTGTTTTTATGTCTTTGATATTCGGATTAAGTATATATAATTAAATACCACATTAAACTAATTAAATATACATTAAATTAACTAAACAACACATTAAATTCTCATGTAACCACACAATTAATAAAGCCAAAAATAAAATAAAGTAATAATAAATAAATAATGACTTTCGAAAAATTAGGGTCACTACAATATACACACCTCAAAAGAATCTCGTCCCAAGAATCGATAGGAGAGAGTACTAAACAAAAAGCTCCGGGTGCATATGCCAAACTTTCTCTTCTCTCCGAACCGCATGATACCCTTTATCGGCGAGACCTTCAAAAATACAAAATCTCCAACATTCACCTCAACCCCCTTACGTTGTCTATCAGCGTAACTTTTCTGACGACTCTGTGCAGTGTTAATACATTCTCGAATAATGTTTACCTTCTTTGTGGTCTCTCTCACTAACTCTGGCCCTAGCAACGGCACATCTCCTACCTCTATCCAACAAGTAGGTGATCGGCATGGCCTTCTATACAAAGCCTCAAAAGGTGCCATCCTGATACTTGAGTAATGGCTATAATTATAAGCTAACTCCACCAATGGCAAGTGCTCTTCCCAACTGCCACCAAGATCGAGGACATAAGCTCTTAACATATCCTCCAAGATTTGATTTACCTACTCAGTTTGCCCATCTGTCTAAGGATGATAAGCCTTGCTCAAGTCTAACCTAGCACCAAAAGCATGTTGAAAACTCTAGCAAAATTCTGCCACAAACAACGGATCACGATCTAAAACTATATAAACTGGCGCGCCGTGAAGTTGCACCACCTCCCAAATATACCGCCTAGCTAATTTATCCGCAGTTCGGTGAACACTGATAGGAATAAAATGAGTAGACTTGGTGAGTCGATCCACTATCACCCAAATAGATTCATTGCCTCGTTTAGACCGCGACAATCCATTTACAAAATCCATAGAGATGTACTCCCATTTCCAAGTAGGGATCTCGAGAGGCTGCAAAATTCCAGATGGTTGTTGGTGTTCCGCCTTAACCTGTTGACACATATAGCATCGAGAAACATACTCTCCTACGTCCTTCTTCATGGGCATCATCCATAATCTCTTTCCTCAATTCAATAATATTAAGTACACACAACCTGTTCCTGAATCATAATCCCCCATCTGAGTCTATAGATCAATTAGTAGGACAATCATCGATCAAATCCACTACAAGGTCATCGAGCTTGTTGATAAGGAACCCATCTAAATATTGCATCTGACGAACTTTACCCAGTAACGTCGTTGCACGGTCAAACTATTGGTTGAACATCATGCATCGAAATTAATAAAACCATTGTGGGAAGGTGAGAATAGCCACAAAGTGTATGGAATCCATTAATAAAACCATCAATCTGCGCTATAAAGGAATGATTTACCCAGTAAAAGTTTGTGAAGAACAGGTGGTTATCTCGAAGGTGGTCTACAAACAATACAGTTGCTATAATTTGTAGAGTAATGGTGATAATCATAGCTCCGATGGAGACACCATTAATCATAGCTCCTCTTATGGAGACATCTCCTATGGAGACACCACTTAGCAACAACAACAGGCTGAAGCAGAGTGGGTGTGTTCCTCTCTTTCTTCTTTTTCTTCTTCTTCTTTATTTTTTTATTTTTATTTTCTTTTGGCTCGTGTTGGTTCCTCTCTCCAACTCTTGCTTTGTACTTTTGCACTCTCCTCTTTTATTGATATAATCTCACATAAAATATATGTTTTTGTCATCAATAAAGTTTCTCCTTTTTTTTGCTGATAAAAAAAGAATGAATGTACAAAACAAATCAAAAAAGAAAAAAAAAGGTGTACAAAAGAAATTAAATGCGTGTAATTAAATCAAAATAATTTGAAGTTTCCTAATTTTTATCACGAATTTTAAAGATTTGAGAGTAGTTATATATGGTATGAGTAATATCGTAATATAGTAAGAAGCAAGTTTTAATTTTTTTTAAAGAAATAAAAATATGTGGGAGAAAATTAGGTTGGAAATATATGAAATATTTTTTTATCTTTTCTTTTGAAAACTATAAATTATGAACTTATTAATATTTTGAAAACTATTACTTTAATGGATTAGCCAATACTACTTTTTAAATTTATTTTTTAATTCAATAAATTTACAAATTTATTATGAGATTTTTGAGCTCCCACAATGCTCCTTACGAAAAATTTCCTTTTGCTTATATAATATATAGAAGATAGATAGATAATTATATAAAGGGAAAACTACAATGTAGTGTACAGAAAAAAAAATAATTATAGAAATATTGAAAAACTTATAAATTTAATTATTAATATTTTTATCACTGATCTATAATTATTTTTATTTTTCTTATATATATGCATATATATATTTTTCAACAATCACAACCTAATAGAAATGTAAGAAAAACTTAGCTTTTAATATTAAAAAAATTATATTACTACAATTGTATTAATTATTAATTTTTTTAAAACCATAAAATTGTGCCCTATAGCATTTATAAAAACTTATATATTAAGAATTAAACATATAATTTTCTTTAAACTATTTACCTTGTTTGGTTCCAATTTTCTGAATTTAATTTTTTAAAAATTGAATTTTTTAAAAATTAAATTTTTTATTTTTTCGTATTTTGTTATTTTCAGTGAATTTGCTTTTAAATATTTTAAGCAAATTTTTTTATTTTTAGATACACCTAACCAAGATATACCTAAAAAGTAAAATATTTTAAAAAATCAATAAATATATAAAAATATGAAAGTGTACTGAATTTTTATATTTTTGGTATTTAGTGTATTTTTTTTAAAAAAAATTCAAAAATATTATATTTTTAAATTGTATTTATGTTAAATGTATGTAAAAAGTAAAACATTTGCTTAAAATATTAAAAAAATTCAATAAAATTTTTTTAAAAATTTAAAAAACTTAATTTAAAAAAAAACTAAAATTTGAAAATTAAAACCAAATACGGTAATTAGTTCCTGAAAATTTTTTTCCATCAAATTTATGACAATTATATTGCAAAAGTAACATAAATGTGCGACCGGGGCATAGAAACAATCGAAAATGGGTTATGTTCCCGTAAAGCCACAATGCGCAATGCACAATGCACCGTGCACAATGAGTGATCACCAATAGCAAGATGGAATTTGGATTGGAGCTTGACAAATCCTTTAGAATTATTTGATGAACGAGTACAGTTAAGGACTACCTAAAAGGTGTTCGTTAATACACTACAAGAATTTTTATTTTTGGCGGTCAAATTTTTAGTCGTCAAAAGTTAAGTTTTAATCGCCGAAGAGCTTTAGCGATTAAATTTTTTAGTCGCAAAATTAGTAGCCGAAGAGTGGTGGAGAAAGCTAATTGGCGACTAAAATTATTTATTTGGCGACTAAATATTTAGTCGCCAAAAGGTTGGACATTAAATTAAATTAGATCCTTTTCGGCAACCAAACTTTTAGTCGCCTAAAGTCCCATCTTTTTAGCTACTAAAATTTTAGGCTGCAAAGAGTTTTTTTTTAGCTACTAAAAATTTAGTCGCCGAAAGTCCCTATTTTTGGCTACTAAATGTTTAGTCTGCAAAGAGTTCCTCTTTTGGTTACTAAATATTTGGTTGTCTAAAGTTCTACATTTTTGGCTACTAAAATTTTAGTTGGCATAAATGTGTTTATAATTTAGTTTTTTGTTTTTAGCTATGAAATATTTTAGTCGTCAAATGTTTGATTTTCTTTTGGCTACTAAAGTTTTAGTCGCCAAATGTCTATTTTTTTTTTTGGCTACTAAACTTTTAGTCGCTAAATGTCTTTTTTTTTTACTACAAAACTTTTAGTCGCCAAATGTCTTTTTTTTTTGCTACAAAACTTTTAGTCGCTAAATGTTTTTTCCTAATTTCTTTTTAGCTACTAATTGTTTAGTCGCCAAAACCATGATATTATGTTTTATCGCGAAATTATAATTTCTCCACAACCTGTCTATATACAATGCAACCTATAATATGTATAAAAACAAAATGATACATACTATCAATCATTCAACAATCTGCATCCATATACCAAAAATAAATAACATTAAATATCAAAATCCATAAAAATTAACTATTGTCCAAACTAAAATAATAATTCCATACAAAATATGTCATACAAAAATCAAAACCCTCTGTATACAAAAAAATACATTTACTAACAAGCGAAATTACCATTTGGCATGGTACAAATTACCATCGCAATCTGAACCACAAGAAAAAGTGATATATGTACCACAACAAAAGTTTTCTATGGACCATGACAAAACGTTTTATATGTATGCCGACAAATGGTATATATGTACCACGATAGAAGGTGATCTATGTACCATGACAGTCATTATCTGTTGATTGCCAAAATTTTTTTGTATCAGTAATAATGAACTACACAAAAGCTGATGACGACAAAAGTACTATATTAGTTCTACACAAAAGTGAAAATTCTTATTCATACACCAATATAGATTATCCACAAGTCCACGCAACAAAACCATCTACAAAGAAAAACAAAAAACGAAACATTAGAATTGGTTACAAAATATCAATTTAGTCAGCCACATAGAACATGTACTAACATGCATTTAAGGTAGAACAATCGAGAAATGTCTTCATGGAAAAAAAAGAAAGTATATATATATATATATGTGTATCATGCAATATTTTTTCCAACCAACTGCACAAACAATGTAATATGTAATTTCTTCGTCCTACAAATATATAAAGGCAATTATTAGAATATGTAGATGTTAGTTTAATAAAGTTGTTTTTTTAACTAAGTGTTGCAAGCTTTTTGACTAAGTGTAAGGCGTATTCGAGGGGCTGTTATGAATTTTCGCCCTTGGAAAGCTCTTTTTCAAGTAACTTTAGAGCGTATATGGCTCTAACTCCCAACCTACGGGTCTGAATTACATTCCGTCAGATCTCACAAGTCCTATTTGTCATGGCGAAGCTATCCGTATGAGCCACACGGTCGTTCGGGGGCTGCTTTGAATTTTCGCCCCCCCAATGCCCTTTTTCGACTAAGTTTTGGATGTATTCGGCTCTAACTCTCTACTTACGGGGCCGAATTACATTTCGTCAATTCTCACAAGTCCTATTTGTCATGGCGAAACTATCCGTGTGAGCCACACGGTGGTTCGCGGGCTGTTTTGATATTTCACCGCCGAAACGTCCTTTTTCGACTAAGTTTAGGGCGTATTCGGCTCTAACTCCCAACCTACGGGTCCGAATAATGTTCCGTCAATTCTAAAAAGTCCTATTTGTCAGGGAAAATCTATTCATGTGAGACATATGGTCATTCAGGGGATGTTTTGATTTTTTGCCCCCGAAACGCCCTTTTCCGACTAAGTTTAGGGGGTATTCGGCTCTAACTCCCAACCTACGGGTCCGAATTAGATTCCGTCAATTCTCACAAGTCCTATTTGTCATGAGGGAACTGTCTGTGTGAGCCAAACGGTGGTTCGGGGGTTGTTTTGATTTTCCGCCCTCGAAAATCTCTTTTTCGACTAAGTTTTGGATGTATTCGGTTCTAACTCCCAACCTACGGGTCCGAATTATGTTCCGTCAATTCTCACAAGTCCTATTTGTCATGGGGGAATTGTCCGTGTGAGCCACACGGTCGTTCGGGGGCTGTTTTGATTTTTTTCCCTAGAAACGCCATTTTTCGACTAAGTTTTGGACGTATTCGGCTCTAACTCTCTACTTACGGGTCCGAATTACGTTCCGTCTGTTCTCACAAGTCCTATTTGTCATGGCGAAGCTATCCATGTGAGCCGTAGAGTCGTTCGGGGGCTGTTTTGATATTGCGACTCCGAAACGCCATTTTCCGACTAAGTTTAGGCGTATTTGGCTCTAACTCCCAACCTACGGGTCCGAATTATATTCCGTCAATTTTCACAAGTCCTATTTGTCATGGAAAAGCTATCTGTGTGAGACATGATCATTCGGCGGCTGTTTTGATTTTTTGCTCCTGAAACGCCTTTTTTCGACTAAGTTTAAGGGGATATTCGGCTATAACTTCCAACCTACGGGTCCGAATTACGTTCCATCAATTCTCATAAGTCCTATTTGTCATGGGGGAACTATTCGTGTGAGCCAAACAGTGGTTCAAGGGCTGTTTTGATTTTTTGCCCCTCAAACGCGCTTTTTCGACTAAATTTTGGACGTATTCAGCTCTAACTCCCAACCTACGGGTCCAAATTACATTCCGTCAATTCTCAGAAGTCCTATTTGTCTTGGGGGAACTGTCCGTATGAGCCACATGGTGGTTCGGGGGCTGTTTTGATTTTTTGCCCCCGAAATGCCTTTTTTCGAATATGTTCAGGGCATATTCGGCTCTAACTCCCAACCTACGGGTCTGAATTACGTTCTGTCAATTCTAACAAGTCCTATTTGTCATTGTGGAACTGTCTGTGCGAGCCACACGGTAGTTCGGGGGCTGTTTTGATTTTTCGCCCCCGAAATGCCCTTTTTCGACTAAGTTTAGGGCGCATTCGGTTCAAACTCCCAACCTACGGGTCCGAATGACGTTCCATCAATTCTCATAAGTCCTATTTGTTATGGGCGAACTGTTTGTGTGAGCCACACGGAGGTTCGGGGGCTGCTTTGTTTTTTCGCCCCTGAAACGCCCTTTTTCAACTAAGTTTTGGATGCATTCGGCTCTAACTCGTAAACTACGAGTCCGAATTACGTTCCATCAATTCTTACAAGTCGAATTTGTCATGGCGGAACTATCCGTGTGAGACACATAGTGGTCCGGGGGTAGTTTTGATTTTTCGCCTCCGAAACGCCATTTTTTGACTAAGTTTAGGGCGTATTCGGATATAACTCCCAACCTACGGGTCTGAATTACGCTTCGTCAATTCTCACAAGTCCTATTTGTCATGGGGGAACTGTCCGTGTGAGCCACATGGTGGTTCGGTGGCTGTTTGGATTTTTTGCCCCTGAAACGCCCTTTTTCGACTAAGCTTAGGGGTATTCGGTTTTAACTCCAAACCTACGGGTCCGAATTATGTTCTGTCAATTCTCATAAGCCATATTTGTCATGGGGGAATTGTCCGTGTAAGCCACACAGTGGTTCGGGGACTGTTTTGATTTTTCGCCGCCGAAATTCCTTTTTTCAACTAAGTTTAGATCATATTCGGCTCTAACTCCGAACCTACGTGTCCGAATTACGTTTCGTTACTTCTCACAAGTCCTATTTGTTATGGTGAAGCTATCTGTGTGATCCGCATGGTGGTTCGGAGGCTGTCTTGAATTTTGGCCCCTGAAACGTCATTTTTTGACTAAGTTTTGGATGTATTCAGCTCTAACTCCCAACCTGTGGGTCCGAATTACGTTTTGTCAATTCTCACAAGTCCTATTTGTGATGGCAAAGCTATCCGTGTGAGACACACAGTCATTCGGGGGCTGTTTTGATTTTTCGCCCTCGAAACGCCCATTTTCGACTAAGTTTAGGGGGTATTCGGCTGGAACTCCTAACCTACGGGTTCGAATTATGATTCGTCAATTCTCGCAGCCCTATTTGTCCTGGGGAACTGTCCGTGTGAGCCACACGGTGGTTCAGGGGATATTTTGATTTTTCGCCCTCTAAACGCCCTTTTTCGACTAAGTTTTGAACGTATTCGGCTCTAACTCCCAACATACGGGTCCGAATTACGTTTGTCAATTCTCATAAGTCCTATTTGTTGTGGGCGGACTATCCGTGTGAGCCACACGATGGTTCGGGGGCTATTTTGATTTTTCGCCCCCGAAACGCCCTTTTTGACAAAGTTTAGGGCGTATTTGGCTCAAACTCCCAACCTACGGGTCCGAATTACGTTCCGTCAATTCTCATAAGTCCTATTTGTCATCGGGGAATTGTTGCCACATGAAGGTTCGGGGGCTGTTTTTATTTTTCGCCCCCGAAACGCCCTTTTTCGACTAAGTTTAGATCATATTCGGTTCTAACTCCCATCCTACGGGTCCGAATTACGTTCCGTCAATTCTCAAAAGTCCTATTTGTCATGGTGAAGCTGTCCGTGTGAGCCACACGGTTGTTCTCGGGGGCTGTTTTGAATTTTCGCCCTCGAAACACCCTTTTTCGATTAAGTTTTGGACGTATTCGGCTTTAACTCCCAACCTACGGTTCTGAATTATGTTCCGTCAATTCTCACAAGTCCTATTTGTCATGGGGGAACAGTCCGTGTGAGCCACATGGTGGTTTGGGGGTTGTTTGGATTTTTCGCCTCCGAAACGCCATTTTTCGACTAAGCTTAGGGGGTATTCGGATCTAACTCCCAACCTACGGGTCCGAATTACGTTCCGTCATTTCTCACAAGTCCTATTTGTCATGGTGAAGCTATCCGTGTGAGCCACACGGTCGTTCGGGGACTGTTTTGAATTTTCACCCCCGAAACGCCTTTTTTTGACTAAGTTTTGGATGTATTCGGCTCTAACTCCCAACAAACGGGTCCGAATTATGTTCCGTCGATTCTCAAAAGTCCTATTTGTCATAGGGGAACTGGCCATGTGAGCCACACGGTGGCTCGGGATTTGTTTTGATATTTTGCCCCCGAAACGCCCTTTTTCGACTAAGTTTATGGCATATTCGGCTCTAACTCTACACCTAGGGGGTGCTAATTACGTTTCGTCAATTCTCATAGTCCTATTTGTCCTGGGGGAACTGTCTGTGTGAGCCACACGATAGTTTGAGGGCTGTTTTGATTTTTCGCCCTCTAAACAGTTTTGAACGTATTCAGCTCTAACTCCCAACCTACGGGTCTGAATTATGTTTGTCAATTCTCTAAAGTCCTATTTGTCATGGGCAAACTATCTGTGTGAGCCACACGGTGGGTCGGGTGCTGTTTTGATTTTTCGCCCCCGAAACGCCCTTTTTTGACTAAGTTTAGGGCGTATTTGGCTCCAGCTCCCAACCTACGGGTCCGAATTACGTTCTGTCAATTCTCACAAGTCCTATTTGTCATGGGGGAACTATTCGAGTGAGCCACACAGAGGTTCGGTGGCTATTTTGATTTTTCACCACCGAAACGCCCTTTTTTGACAAGTTTGGAGAGTATTCGGCTCTAACTCCCATCCTAAGGGTCCGAATTACGTTCCGTCAATTCTCAAAAGTCCTATTTGTCATGGTGAAGCTGTCTGTGTGAGCCACACGATAGTTCTCGGGAGCTGTTTTGAATTTTTGCCCCGAAACACCATTTTTCAAATAAGTTTTGGCCATATTCGGCTCTAACTCCCAACCTACGATTCCGAATTATGTTTCGTCAATTCTCACAAGTCTTAGTTGTCATGGGGAACAGTCCGTGTGAGCCACATGGTGGTTCGGGTGCTGTTTGTATTTTTTGCCTCCGAAACGCCATTTTTCGACTAAGCTTAGGGGGTATTTGGCTCTAACTCCCAACCTACGGGTCCGAATTACATTCCGTCATTTCTCACAAGTCCTATTTGTCATGGTGAAGCTGTCCGTGTGAGCCACACGGTAGTCCTTAGCGGCTGTTTTGAATTTTCGCCCCTGAAACGCCTTTTTTTGACTTAGTTTTGGACGTATTCGGCTCTAACTCCCAACCTACGGGTCCGAATTACGTTCTGTTGATTCTCACAAGTCCTATTTTTCATGGGGGAGCCGTACTTGTGAGCCCCAAGTGGTTCAGGGGCTGTTTTGATTTTTTGCCGCCGAAACGCGCTTTAGCTTAGGTGGTATTCGGCTCTAACACCCAACCTACGGGTCCGAATTAAGTTCCGTCAATTATCACAAGTCCGATTTGTCAAGTTGAAGCTATCCGTGTGAGCCACACGGTCATTCGGGGAATGTTTTGAGTTTTTGCACCCGAAACGCCCTTTTTCGACTAAGTTTTGGACCTATTCGGCTCTAACTCCCAACATACGGGTCCGAATTACGTTCCGTCAATTCTCACAAGTCCTATTTGTCATGGGGGAACTGTCCGTGTGAGCCACACGGTGGTTTGGGGGCTGTTTTGATTTTTTGCCACTAAAACACCATTTTTGACTAAGTTTAAGGGGTATTCGGCTGTAACTCGTAACCTACGGGTCCGAATTACGTTCCGTCAATCTCACAATCCTATTTGTCATGGCGGAACTGTCCGTGTGAGCCACACGATGGTTTGGAGGCTGTTTTGATTTTTCGCCCCCGAAACGCCATTTTTGGTCTAAGTTTTGGACGTACTCGGCTTTAACTCCCAACCTGCAGGTCCGAATTACGTTCTGTCAATTCTCACAAGTCCTATTTTTCATAGGGGAACTGTCCGTGTGAGCTACACGGTGGTTCGGGGGTTGTTTTGGTTTTTCGCTCGCGAAACGCCCTTTTTCGACTAGGTTTAGGGTCTATTTGGCTCTAATTCCTAACCTACGGATCCGAATTACGTTCCGTCTATTCTCTCAAGTCTTTTTTGTCATGGCGGAACTATCTGTGTGAGCCACACGATGGTTCGGAGGCTGTTTTGATTTTTCGCCCCCGAAACGCCCTTTTTCGTCTAAGTTTTGGACGTACTTGGCTTTAACTCCCAACCTGCAGTCCGAATTACGTTCCGTCAATTTTCACAAGTCCTATTTGTCATAGGGGAACTGTCCGTGTGAGTCACATGGTGGTTCGGGGGTTGTTTTGATTTTTCGCCTGCGAAACACCCTTTTTCGACTAGGTTTAGGGTCTATTTGGCTCTAATTTCCAACCTATGGGTCCGAATTACGTTCCGTCTATTCTCTCAAGTCGTATTCGTCATGGGGGATCTGTTCGTGTGAGCCACATAATGGTTCGGGGGCTTTTTTGATTTTTTGCCCCCGAAACGCCCTTTTTCGACTATGTTTAGGGCGCATTCGTCTCTAACTCCCAACCTATGGGTCCGAATTATGTTCTGTGAATTCTCATAAGTCCAATTTTTCATGCGGGAACTGTCTTTGTGAACCACACTGTCGTTCGGGGGCTATTTGGATTTTTGGCTGCCAAAACGACCTTTTTTGACTAAGTTTAGGGGGTATTCGGCTCTAACTCCTAACGTACGAGTCTGAATTACGTTCCGTCAATTCTCACAAGTCCTATTTATCATGGTGAAGCTATCCCTATGAGCCACACGGTCGTTCGGGGACAGTTTTGAATTTTCGCCCCCCGAAACGAACTTTTTCGACTAAGTTTTGGACGTATGCGGCTCTAACTCCAAACCTACGGGTCCGAACTACGTGCCGTCAATTCTCACAAGTCCTATTTGTCATGGGGGAACTGTCCGTGAGAGCCACATGGTGGTTTGGAGGCTGTTTTGATTTTTCACCCCCGAAACGCCCTTTTTCGTCTAAGTTTTGGATTTATTCGGCTTTCACTCCCAACCTACGGGTCCAAATTACATTCCGTCAATTCTCACAAGTCCTATTTGTCACGGGGGAACTGTCCATGTGAGCCACACGGTGGTTCGGGGGCTGTTTTGATTTTTTGCCCGCGAAACGCACTTTTTCGACAAAGTGTAGGGCCTATTTGGCACTAACTCCCAACCTACGTGTCCGAATTACGTTTCGTCAATTCTCACAAGTCCTATTTGTGTTAGGGATCTGTCTGTGTGAGCCACGCGGTGGTTCGGGGGTTTTTTTAATTTTTCGCCCCCAAAACGCCTTTTTTCAACTAAGTTTAGGGGGTATTTGGCTCCACCTCCCAACCTATGGGTTTGAATTACGTTCCGCCAATTCTCATGAGTCCTATTTGTCATGGCGATGGTATCCGTATGAGACACACGGTCATTCGGTTGCTATTTCAATTTTTCGCCTCTGAAACACCTTTTTTCGACTAAGTTAAGGGGGTATTCGGCTGTAACTCCCATTCTACAAGTCCGAATTACATTCCGTCAATTCTCACAGTCCTATTTGTTGTGGGGGAACTTTCCGTGTGAGCCACACAGTGGTTCTGGGGCTGTTTTTATTTTTCACCCCCGAAACGCCCTATTTCGACTAAGTTTTGGACTTATTTGGCTGTAACTTTCAAACTACGTGTTCGAATTACGTTCCGTCAATTCTTACAAATCCTATTTGCCATGGGGGAACTGTTCGTGTGAGCTACACAGTGGTTCAGGGGCTGTTTTCAATTTTCGGCTCGAAACGCCCTTTTTCGACTAAGTTTAGGGCATATTCGGCTCTAACTTCCAGCCTACGGGTCCGAATTACGTTCTGTCAATTCTCAAAAGTCCTATTTGTCATGGGGGAACTGTCCGTGTGAGGCACATGGTGGTTCAAGGGCTGTTTTGATTTTTTGCCCCCGAAACGCCCTTTTTCGACTAAGTTTAGAGCGTATTCGGTTCTAACTCCCAACATACGGGTCTGAATTACGTTTTGTCACTTCTCACAAATCCTATTTGTCATGGTAAAGCTGTCTGTGAGATCCACATGGTGGTTCGGAGGCTGTTTTGAATTTTCGCTCCTGAAACGCCCTTTTCCAACCAAGTTTTGGATATATTCGGCTCTAACTCCCAACCTACGGGTCCGAATTACGTTTCGTCAATTCTCACAAGTTGTATTTGTCATGAAAAATCTATCAGTGTGGGACACATGGTTATTCGGTGGCTGTTTTGATTTTTCGCCCCCGAAACGACCTTTTTTGACTAAGTTTTGGGGGTATTCGGCTGTAACTCCCAACCTACGAGTCCGAATTGTGTTCCGTCAATTCTCACAGTCCTATTTGTCATGGATGAACTGTGCATGTGAGCCACACGGTGGTTTGGGGGCTGTTTTGATTTTTTGCCCCTGAAACGACCTTTTTCGATTAAGTTTTGAACGTATTCGACTCTAATTCCCAACCTATGGATCCGAGTTACATTCCGTCAATTCTCACAGGTCCTATTTGTCATGGGGCAATTGTCTGGGTGAGCCATGTGTAGACGCGCCCCGGGTGAGGGCCTCACCCTACAGTTTGTCACGGTTCTTAATCTGAACCAAAGAGTCCAAATCCGGTAAATTGTTTTGAGAAAACAGATTTTTAGAAAAGAAGTACCAAACATGGACTGCTTTGCTAAATACAGAGTCGCCACCTAAATATTTTTAATAGGGAATTTAGAAAACCCTGACTCGTTTGCCTAAGGCCACGTGTCCATCATCACCAAAGTTGCCTCGGCTCGGGAACTTGGGTACAATTGGGGAAGGTCAGCTATGAGCACCCCCTCTCGCCTGATCCGAAGATCGGCCTCTACTAACCATGATATCCGATTTTGAAAACGTTATGTGTTCTTATTCCGATTAATTAGCTAATCTTACTATGTGATGCGCACAACACAAAAGTATAGACTAGATCGCCTAATTTGGAACGAAGCATTGCATATCCGTTTGTTTGAAAAAAAGTGATTTGAAATTTGCTACTCGCAAGTAGGCTAAAATACGGATTTCAATGAGTTGTCCCGACTCAAACAATCCAACCTTCACCCAAAGGCATTCAGGCAGTTAATCAAATAAGCATTTAGCCACATGGTAAGCATGCTGTCATGTTAACATTCACACTCATGCAAGATGCTAAAGCATGAATACTTACATTGTACTCCGAGCCAAAACAAAGAACATGTTAGCAATCATGCATGACCCAAGTCCATGTTAAGTGGCTAATGCAACGCATACAAAATGTCACTAGAATAGGCTCGGCTAATCCTAGGATGGCATGTGGGATGCAACAAGTAGCACGTATTCAAGTTAGATTTGGAATACTATGCTGTTAGCATGATGCGTCGAGCCCGGTGCATGCAATACTGATGAATGATGCACGCATGCATAGCATAAGGATGCCAAATTAAACATGTCCTAATACTAACCATCAAAAGCAGGTAAGTAAAAGGGAGAAAGAAGTGGGGGTTGGAAGACACGCACACACGCACCCACACTTATTACAAATTTGCCCTCGCTAGGAGGGGCCGAAAGAATAATACAGATTTAACTAACCTACAAGCTAATTAAATATAACAGACCAATTAAACTAGTTAAGCAACTTAACTAATCTAATAAAACAATAAACAGCCTCGGGAAGAGGGCCCCATGTAATGTGTGCTTGGCTCCGCTCAGAAGTCCACTGCTATGCACAAGTTGCCTCTGTCCACACTATTTTCCTTCTCTGATCATTGCAAAATTCCCAAGGTGCACTCTATGAACCTTGTGGGATACCACCGGCCAAGGGAAGTGGTCACCGGCCAAAGGAAATGATCACCGGCCACTGGTTAAGCTATCGGCCACCAATTGTTGGTCGATCGGCACTAAAGATGGCCGACCGGCCAAATCTTCCTACAGAATCTTGTTTTGACAGCAGCAAAGGGAAAAACAAGGCATAACAATGCTTTTCAAGCAAATGTATGCACCAACACATCCCTTATCATGTTTGTGACTCAAAGGGGGTATGGTCCTTGACTCTCGGATCACCAATCGCGCATTTCCATGCGTGATGGCCCAAGAAACCAAGTTATGCACTTTGATTTAAAATGAAATGCACATAAACAAACAAGGAGCTCAACCTCTATCATACTCAATTCAAGAGGCTAAGCATGCATGTCAATGCAATGCATCCTAGACATATGAGCTAGTATGCAACATGAGCAAAGCGAACAAGCATACAAGGCATGTGACAATCATGCTAACCAATAAGTATGCCAAATACAATGGGGATGTTCAAGCATGCAAGCAAGCATGTGACTTCATTCAATCATGCCACAACACATGGAGCAAACATGTTAAACAACCTAAAAATGTAACAACACACAAGTATGCAACAACACACAAGGTGAGCATGCAACAACATGCGAACTATGGCCTTAAACTAATTTGGGCAGCTCTATACTAAGCCCAAAACAGTAGCCAACATGCTCAAGAATGACGACAAAATGACATGCAAACATGCATGCACACAAGGACCAACACTTAGGCATATAGAAACAACTCTCAAGCACACTTAAGAGGATGCAAACATGGACAAATGGCATGCATTATAAGCTGTGAAAATCATGTTAGAGACGGTGCCAAACCAATCTACAATGCAAGCTAGGCATGCCACCAAGCCCAAGGACTTAAACCATGGCCATATGACATATGAAGCAAATGACCAAAATGAACTAAAACAGTCCTAAATCATGCAAAAGTAAGCCCCAAAAACCACTTAGATGACATCTAAATGATCTAATCCTAGAGGCATACACAATGGCACAAACATGGAGCAAGAAACACCAACCTTTTAAAGCATGAAAGGGGCATCAAATGCAAGCATATGAGCATATCATGAGGACTGAAATGACATGACAAGTGGTTCCAAACCACTGAAATGATGCAAGGATGGCATGCTAGAGGGGTCAATGCTTAAGGCATACAAGAGAGGTTACATGGTAGCTATACAAAGCAAAGCATGGACAACCCAAATGACCAAAAAAAGACCTTTATCATGCTAAAACAAGTATAAAAGCTTCACAAAGCTAAGCCAAAAGCATGCTAGAAACAAGGCTCAAAGCACAAGGCATGTTAAGGCAATTCATGGCATTACAAGACATGTATGCTAAGCAAGCATGGTGTACCTAAACCAACTCACAAAAATGCTATATCATGGCAAGATAAGCATAAAAAACAGTTAAGGCATGGCCAACATACACTTAAACAAGGTGCTCACTAATAAGGCTTAAATGGCCATTATTGAAGACAACAAGGAGAGGGGGTGGCCCTCTCCTTCTTAGGACCTTAAACCACCATCCTCACCACTGAAATCCCTCAATATTTCAGTGGTGAGGAGGCTCAAACAAGGTGGTCCCGGAGCTCACCAAAATAGCACAAAAATAGGGCCTAACAAAGCCTATGAGGGGTCAAACAATCCCAAAGCTCAAAGGAACCTTAAACAACTATTTAAGCAAGTAAAAACAAGACTTTTATATGTTATATACTAAGCTCGAAAATAGGTGCAAGGTAGGCAAAAAAGCTAAGCAAGAATGAGGAACAAAAGGAGTAAGTTCTTACCCTTGTTGACCCTCTTCAAGAATGATGCTCCAGCAGCTTCTTCAAGCTCAAAACCACCCAAAAACACCAAGAACAGCCTTCTGGTCCCTTAGCAACCAAGAGAAGGTGTAGGACTAGGTGTTTGTGTGCAATAGTAAGACTAAACACACACACAAGGCAAAAAGAGAGAGAGATATAGAGATGGAATAGATATAAACTCAAACCCTAATTTCAGAGCTACTCTGAAAATTTTGTAACCCTAATGGAGGGAGAAGAGGCTCCCTCTTATAGAGCTCACTCTTGTAAAGCTTCTCAAGTAAGCTAGTCAAAAAGAAGATCCCTCCATACATGTGTATGGAGGGGAGCAAAGGTGTATGCCAGCTAGCACAGCTGGCATAAAAATATCTGCAAAAGCAGATGCATAGTGGTCGGCCGGCCAAAAATGCAATTTGACCAAAATAGATGGCCGGTTGACTACAAAGAGTGCCGGTCGGCCAAACATTTGGCCGGTGGCAACAAACCAGTGGCCGGTGGCCTTAAGCCATGGCCGGTAATGTGTGGGGATGGTCAGCAAGCCATTCCCTGCCCCTCAAAGGCAAAGCACAAGTGTTTGGTGCAAAACCAGACACAAAACAGTCGAGCCGAGAGATCTTGAGGCAAGGTGCGTAGCCAAGACCTCCAGGAACTCAAGACAAACACAAACAAGGATGATCACCGAGTGTTCAAGCGGTGACGTCCAAGTCTTGAGGACGGTCAAAAATGGGGTGTCTACACCATGCGGTGGTTCGGGGTCTGTTTTAATTTTCGCCCCTGAAACGCCCTTTTTCGACTAAGTTTAGGATGTATTCGGCTCTAACACCCAACCTACGGGTCCGAATTACGTTCCGTCAATTCTCACAAGTCCTATTTGTCAGGCGGGAAATGTCCGTGTGAGCCACACTAAGGTTCAGGGGATGTTTTGATTTTTTGCCCCCCGAAACGTCCTTTTTCGACTAAGTTTTGGACATATTCGGCTGTAACTCCGAACCTACAGGTCCGAATTACGTTCCGTCAATTCTCACAAGTCCTATTTGTTATGGAAAAGCTATCCGTGTGAGACACACGATCATTCGGGGGCTGTTTTGATTTTTCGCCCCCGAAACACCCTTTTTCGACTAAGTTTAGGGGGTATTCGGCTGTAACTCCCAACCTATGGGTCCGAATTACGTTCTGTCAATTCCACTAAGTCCTATTTGTCATGGGGGAACTGTCTGTGTGAGTCACATGGTGGTTCGGGGGCTGTTTTGATTTTTCGCACCCGAAATGCCCTTTTTCGACTAAGTTTAGGGCGTATTTAGCTCTAACTCAAAACCTACGGGTCCGAATTATGCTCCGTCAATTTTCATAAGTCCTATTTGTCATGCGGGAACTGTCCGTGTGAGCCACATGGAGGTTCGGGGGCTGTTTGGAGTTTTTTCCCCAGAAACGCCCTTTTTCGACTAAGTTTAGGGGGTATTCGGCTGTAACTCCCAACCTACGGGTCTAAATTACGTTCCGTTAATTCTCACAAGTCCTATTTGTCATGGCGATGGTATCCGAGAGAGACACATGGTCATTCGGGGCCTGTTTCGATTTTTCGCCCCTGAAACGCCTTTTTTTTTTACTAAGTTGAGGGGGTATTCCGCTGTAACTCCCAACCTACGGGTCCGAATTACATTCCGTTAATTCTCACAGTCCTATTTGTCATGGGGGAACTTTCCGTGTGAGCCACACGGTGGTTTGGGGGCTTTTTTTACTTTTCTCCCCCGAAACGCCCTTTTTTGACTAAATTTTGGATGTATTCGGCTCTAACTCCCAACCTACGGGTCCGAATTACGTTCCATCAATTCTGACAAGTCTTATTCGTCATGGGGGAACTGTCCATGTGAGCCACACGGTGGTTCGAGGGTTGTTTTGATTTTTGGCCCCCGAAGTGCCTTTTTTCGACTAAGTTTAGAGTGTATTCGGCTCTAACTCCCAACCTACGGGTCTGAATTATATTTCGTCACTTCTCACAGATCCTATTTTTCATGGTGAAGCCGTCTGTGTGAGCCACATGGTGGTTCGGAGGTTGTTTTGAATTTTCACCGCCGAAATGCCCCTTTTCGACTAAGTTTTGGACGTATTCGGCTCTAACTCCCAACCTAGGGGTCCGAATTACGTTCCATCAATTCTCACAAGTCCTATTTGTCAAGGAAAAGCTATCCGTGTGAGACACACAGTCATTCAGTGGCTATTTTGATTTTTCGCCCCCGAAACGCCCTTTTTCGACTAAGTATAAGGCGTATTTGGCTGTAACTCCCAACCCACGGGTCCGAATTACATTCCGTCAATTCTCACAGTTCTATTTGTCATGGGGGAACTGTCCGTGTGAGCCACACGGTGGTTCGGGGGCTGTTTTGATTTTTCTCCCTCGAAACGACTTTTTTCGACTAAGTTTTAGACGTATTCAGCTCTAACTCCCAACCTACGGGTCCGAATGACAATTCGTCAATTCTCATAAGTCCTATTTGTCTTGCGGGAACTATCCGTTTGAGATACTTGGATGTTCGGGGGCTGTTTTGATTTTTCACTCCCAAAACGCCCTTTTTCGACTAAGTTTATAGCATATTCGGCTCTAAATCCCTTCCTACAGGTCCGAATTACGTTATGTCAATTCTCAAAAGTCCTATTTGTCATGGTGAAGCTGTCTGTGTGAGCCACACGGTTGTTCTTGAGGTCTGTTTCGAATTTTCGCCCTTGAAACGCCCTTTTTCGACTATGTTTTGGACGTATTCGGCTCTAACTCCGAACCTACTGTTCCGAATTACGTTCCGTCAATTCTTACAAGTCCTATTCGTCATGGGGGAACTGTTTATGTGAGACACGCGGTGGTTCGGGGGTTGTTTCCATTTTTCGCCCTCGAAACGCCCTTTTTCGACTAAGTTTAGGATGTATTCGGCTGTAACTCCCAACCTACGGGTCCGAATTACGTTCCATCAATTCTCACAAGTCCTATTTGTCATGGGGGAACTGTTCCTGTGAGCTACATGGTGGTTCGAGGGCTGTTTTAATTTTTCACCCCCGAAATACCTTTTTTCGACTAAGTTTAGAGTGTATTCGGCTGTAACTCCCAACCTACAGGTCCAAATTACGTTTCGACACTTCTCACAAATCCTATTTGTCATGGTGAAGCTGTCCGTGTGACCAACATGGTGGTTCGGAGGTTGTTTTGAATTTTCACCGCCGAAATGCCCTTTTTCGACTATGTTTTAGACATATTCGGCTCTAACTCCCAACCTACAGGTCCGAATAACGTTCCGTCAATTCTCACAAGTCCTATTATTCAAAGAAAAGCTATCCATGTGAGACACACAGTCATTCGGGGGATATTTTGATTTTTCGCCCCAAAAACGCCCTTTTTTGACTAAGTGTAGGGGGTATTTGGCTGTAACTCTTAACTTAACAAGTCCGAATTACGTTCTGTCAATTCTCACAGTCCTATTTCTCATGAGGGAACTGTCCGTGTGAGCCACTCGGTGGTTCGGGGGCTGTTTTGATTTTTCTTCCCTGAAACGACCTTTTTCGACGTATTCGGCTCTAACTCCGAACCTACGAGTCCGAATTACGTTCGGTCAATTGTCACAAGTCCTATTTGTCATAGGGGAAATGCCCGTGTGAGCCACACGGTGGTTTGGGGACTGTTTTGATTTTTCGCCCCTGAAACGCCTTTTTTCGACTAAGTTTAGGGCGTATTCGGATCTAACTCCCAACCTTCGGGTCCGAATGACGTTCCGTCAATTCTCACAAGTCCTATTTGTCTTGTGGGAACTGTCCGTGTGAGCAACATGGAGGTTCGGGGGCTGTTTTGATTTTTCTCCCTCAAAACGCCCTTTTTCGTCTAAGTTCTGGATGTATTCGGCTCTAACTCCCAACCTACGGTTTTGAGTTACGTTCTGTCAATTCTCACAAGTCCTATTTGTCATGGGGGAACTGTCCGTGTGAGCCACACGGTGGTTCGGGGGCTATTTGAATTTTTCTCCCCCGAAACACCATTTTTCGACTAAGCTTGGGCTGTATTCGGCTCTAACTCCCAACCTATGGGTCCAAATTATGTTCCGTCATTTCTCCCAAGTCCTATTTGTCATGGTGAATCTATCCGTGTGAGCAACACGTTTGTTTGGGGACTGTTTTGAATTTTCGCCCTCGAATTGCCCCTTTTCGACTAAGTTTTGGACATATTCGGCTCTAACTCCCAACCTCCGGGTTCAAATTATGTTCCGTCAATTCTTACAAGTTCTATTTGTCATGGGGGAACTGTCTGTGTGAACCACATGGTGGTTCGGAGGCTGTTTTCATTTTTCGCCCCCGAAAAGCCCTTTTACGACTAAGTTTAGGGCGTATTCGGCTCTAACTCCCAACCTACGGGTCCGAATTATGTTCCGTCAATTCTTACAAGTCCTATATGTCATGGGGGAACTGTTCGTGTGAGCCACAAGGTGGGTTAAGGGCTGTTTTGATTTTTTGCCCCCGAAATGCCTTTTTTCGACTAAGTTTAGAGTGTATTCAGCTCTAACTCCAAACCTACGGGTCCGAATTACGTTTCGTCACTTCTCACAAATCGTATTTGTCATGGTGAAGCTTTCCGTGTGAGCCACATGGTGGTTCAGAGGCTGTTTTGAATTTTCGCCGACGAAACGCCCTTTTTCGACTAAGTTTTGGACATATTCGACTCTAACCCCCAACCTACGGGTCCGAATTACGTTCCGCCAATTCTCACAAGTCCTATTTGTCAAGGAAAAGCTATCCATGTAAGACATGGTCATTCGGCGGCTGTTTTGATTTTTTGCCCCCGAAATGCCCTTTTTCGACTAAGTGTAGTGGGTATTCGGCTGTAACTCCCAACCTACGGGTCCGAATTACATTCCGTCAAATCTCACAGTCCAATTTGTCATTGGGGAACTGTCCGCATGAGCCACACGGTGGTTCGGGGGCTGTTTTGATTTTTCGCCCCCGAAACAACCTTTTTCGACTAAGTTTTGGACGTATTCGGCTTTAACTCCCAACCTACGAGTCCGAATTACATTCGGTCAATTTTCACAAGTCCTATTTGTCATGGGGGAACTGTCTATGTGAGCCACACAGTGGTTTGGGAATTGTTTTGATCTTTTTCCCCTGAAACGCCTTTTTTTGACTAAGTTTAGGGTGTATTCGGCTCTAACTCCCAACCTACGTGTCCGAATGACGTTCCGTCAATTCTCACATGTCCTATTTGTCTTGCGGGAATTGTCCGTGTAAGCCACACGGAGGTTCGGGGATTGTTTTGATTTTTTGCCCCCGAAACGCCCTTTTCCGACTAAGTTTAGAGCGTATTCAGCTCTAACTCCCATCCTACGGGTCCGAATTACGTTCTGTCAATTCTGAAATCTCCTATTTGTCGTGGTGAAGCTGTCCGTGTGAGCCACACGGTTGTTCTCGGGGGTTGTTTTGAATTTTTACCTCTGAAACGCCCTTTTTCGACTAAGTTTTGGACGTATTCGGCTCTAACTCTTAACCTACGGTTCTGAATTACGTTCCGCCAATTCTCAAAAGTCCTATTTGTCATGGGGGAACTGTCCGTGTGAGCTACATGATGGTTCAGGGCTGTTTGGATTTTTCGCCCCCGAAACGCCATTTTTCGACTAAGCTTCGTGGCTATTTGGCTCTAACTCCCAACCTACGGGTCCGAATTACGTTCCGTCATTTCTCCCAAGCCCTATTTTTCATGGTGAATCTATCCGTGTTAGCCACATGGTCGTTTGGGGACTATTTTGAATTTTCATCCCTGAAACACCCTTTTTCGACTAAGTTTTGGACATATTCGGCTCTAAATCCCAACCTACTTGTCCAAATTATGTTGCGTCAATTCTCACAAGTCCTATTTCTAATGGGGGACCTGTCCGTGTGAGCCATACGGTGGTTCGTTGGCTGTTTTGATTTTTCGCCCGCGAAACGCACTTTTTCGACTAAGTTTAGGGCCTATTTGGCTCTAACTCTCAACCTACGGGTCCGAATTATGTTCCGTCAATTCTCGTAAGTCCTATTTGTCATGGGGGATCTGTCTGTGTGAGCCACACAGTGGTTTGGGGGCTTTTTGATTTTTCGCCCTCGAAACGCCCTTTTTTGACCGAGTTTAAGGGGTCTTCGGCTCTAGCTCCCAACCTACGGGTCCGAATTACGTTCCGCCAATTCTCACGAGTCCTATTTGTCATGGCGATGGTATCTGGGTGAGACACACGGTAATTTGGTTGCCGTTTCAAATTTTCACCTCCAAAACGCCCTTTTTCGACTAAGTTGAGGGGGTATTCGTTTGTAACTCCTAACCTACGGGTCCGAATTACATTCCGTTAATTCTCACAGTCCTATTTGTCGTGGGGGGAACTTTCTGTGTGAGCCACACGGTGGTTCGGGGGCTGTTTTTATTTTTCACCCCCGAAACGCCCTTTTCCGACTAAGTTTTGGATGTATTCGGCTCTAACTCCTAGCCTACGGGTCCGAATTACGTTCCGTCAATTCTTACAAGTCCTATTTGTCATGGGGGAACTATTTGTGTGAGCCACACAGTGGTACGGGGGTTGTTTTCATTTTTCGCCCCCGAAACGCCCTTTTTCAACTAAGTTTAGGGGTATTCGGCTCTAACTCCCAACCTACGGGTCCGAATTACGTTCCGTCAATTCTCAAAAGTCCTATTTGTCATAGGGGAACTGTCCGTGTTAGCCACATGGTGGTTCGAGGGCTATTTTTGATTTTTCGCCCCCGAAACGCCTTTTTTCGACTAAGTTTAGAGCATATTCGGCTCTAACTCCCAACCTACGGGTCTGAATTACGTTTTGTCACTTCTCACAAATCCTATTTGTCATGGTGAAGCTGTTCGTGTGAGCCACATTGTGGTTCGAAGGCTGTTTTGAAATTTCGCCCCTGAAACGCCCTTTTTCGACTAAGTTTTGGACATATTCGGCTCTAACTCCCAACCTACGGATCTGAATTATGTTCCGTCAATTCTCACAAGTCATATTTGTCATGGAAAAGCTATTGGTGTGAGACACATGGTCATTCGGTGGATGTTTTGATTTTTTGCCCCCGAAATGCCATTTTTCAACTAAGTTTAGGGGGTATTCGGCTGCAACTCCCAACCTACGGGTCCGAATTACGTTCCGTCAATTCTCACAGTCCTATTTGTCATGGGGGAACTGTCCGTGTGAGCCACATGGTGGTTCGGGGGCTGTTTTGATTTTTCGCCCCCAAAACGACCTTTTTCGACCAAGTTTTAGATGTATTTGGCTCTAACTCCCAACCTACGGATCCGAATTACGTTTCGTCAATTCTCACAAGTCCTATTTGTCATGGGGGAATTTTCCGGGTGAGCGACGCTGTGGTTCGGGGTCTGTTTTGATTTTTCGCCAACGAAACGCCCTTTTTCAACTAAGTTTAGGGCGTATTCGGCTGTAAGTCCCAACCTACGCGTCCGAATTATGTTCCGTCAATTCTCACAAGACCTATTTGTCATGCAGGAACTGTCCGTGTGAGCCACATGGAGGTTCGGGGGCTTTTTTGATTTTTCGACCCAGAAATGCCCTTTTTCGACTAAGTTTTGGACATATTCGGCTGTTACTCCGAACCTACATGTCCGAATGACGTTCCATCAATTCTCACAAGTCCTATTTGGCATGGAAAAGCTATCTGTGTGAGACACACGGTCATTCGGGGGCTGTTTTTATTTTTCGCCCCCAAAACGCCCTTTTTCGACTAAGTTTAGGGGGTATTCGGCTGTAACTTCCAACCTACGGGTCCGAATTACATTCTGTCAATTCTACCAAGTCCTATTTGTCATGGGGGAACTATCCGTGTGAGCCACATGGTGGTTCGGGGGCTGTTTTGATTTTTCGCTCCCGAAACGCCCTTTTTCGACTAAGTTTAGGGCGTATTCGGCTCTAACTCGGAACCTACGAGTTCGAATTACATTCCGTCAATTCTCACGAGTCCTATTTGTCATGCGGGAACTGTCTGTGTGAGCCACACAGAGGTTCAGAGGCTGTTTGGAGTTTTCGCCCCTGAAATGTCCTTTTTCGACTAAGTTTAGGGGGTATTTGGCTCTAACTCCCAACCAACGAGTCCGAATTACGTTCCGTCAATTCTCACAAGTCCTATTTGTCATGGCGATGGTATCCATGTGACACACATGGTCATCCAGGGGCTGTTTCGATTTTTCACCACCATAATGCCATTTTTTTGACTAAGTTAAGGGGGTATTCGGCTGTAACTCCCAACTTACGGGTCCGAATTACATTCTGTCAATTCTCACAGTCCTAATTGTCATGGTGGAACTTTCCGTGTGAGCCACACGGTGGTTCGGTGGCTTTTTTTATTTTTCTCCCCCGAAATGTCCTTTTTCGACTAAGTTTTGGACGTATTCGGCTCGAACTCCCAACCTACGGGTCCGAATTACGTTCCGTGAATTCTTACAAGTCCTATTCGTCATGGGGGAACTGTCCGTGTGAGCCACACGGTGGTTCGGGGGCTGTTTGCAGTTTTCGCCCTCGAAACGCCCTTTTTCGACTAAGTTTAGGACGCATTCGGCTGTAACTCCCAACCTACGGGTCCGAATTACATTCCGTCAATTCTCACAAGTCCTATTTGTCATGGGGGAACTGTCCGTGTGAGCCACAAGGTGGTTCGAGGGCTGTTTTGATTTTTCGCCCCCAAAACGCCTTTTTTCGACTAAGTTTAGAGTGTATTCGGCTCTAACTCCCAAACTACGGGTCCGAATTACGTTTCGTCACTTCTCACAAATCCTATTTGTCATGGTGAAGCTGTCCGTGTGAGCCACATGGTGGTTTGGCGGCTGTTTTGAATTTTCGCCGTCGAAATGCCCTTTTTCGACTAAGTTTTGGACATATTCGGCTCTGACTCCCAACCTACGGGTCCGAATTATGTTCCGTCAATTCTCACAAGTCCTTTTTGTCAAGGAAAAGCTATCCGTGTGAGACACACAGTCATTCGGGGGCTGTTTTGATTTTTCGCCCTCGAAACGCTCTTTTTCGACTAAGTGTAGGGGGTATTTGGCTGTAACTCCCAACCTACGAGTCCGAATTACGTTCCGTTAATTCTCACAGTCCTACTTGTCATGGGGGAGCTGTCCCTATGAGCCACACGGTGGTTCGCGGACTATTTTGATTTTTCGCCCCTCGAAACGACCTTTTTTGACTAAGTTTAGGGCGTATTTGGCTCTAACTCCCAACCTACAGGTCCGAATGACGTTCCGTCAATTCTCACAAGTCCTATTTGTGTTGCGGGAACTGTCCGTGTGAGCCACATTGAGGTTCGGGGGCTGTTTTGATTTTTCGCCCCCGAAACGCCCTTTTTCAACTAAGTTTAGAGCGTATTCGGCTCTAACTCCCATCCTACGGGTCCGAATTATGTTCTGTCAATTCAGGAAAATCCTATTTGTCATGGTGAAGCTGTCCGTTTGAGCCACACGGTTGTTCTTGGGGGCTGTTTTGAATTTTCACCCTCGAAACGCCCTTTTTCGACTAAGTTTTCGACGTATTCGGCTCTAACTCCTAACCTATGGTTCTGAATTATGTTCTACGAATTCTCACGAGTCCTATTTGTCATGGCGATGGTATCCGTGTGAGACACATGGTAATTCGGTTGCCGTTTTGATTTTTCGCCTCCGAAACGCCTTTTTTCGACTAAGTTGAGGGGGTATTTGGTTGTAACTCCCAACCTATGGGTCCGAATTACGTTCCGTTAATTCTCATAGACCTATTTGTCATGGGGGAACTTTCCGTGTGAGCCACACGGTGGTTTGGGGGCTGTTTTTATTTTTCACCCCTGAAACGTCCTTTTTCGACTAAGTTTTGGACGCATTCGGCTTTAACGAATTACATTCCGTCAATTCTTACAAGTCCTATTTGTCATGGGGGAACTGTTCGTGTGAGCCACATGGTGGTTCTGGGGCTGTTTTCATTTTTCGCCCCCGGAACGCCCTTTTTCGACTAAGTTTAGGGGTATTTGGCTTTAACTCCCAACCTAAGGGTCCGAATTACGTTTCGTCAATTCTCAAAAGTCCTATTTGTCATGGGGGAACTGTCCGTGTTAGCCACATGGTGGTTCGATGGCTGTTTTGATTTTTCGCCCCCGAAACACCCTTTTTCGACTAAGTTTAGAGTGTATTCGACTCTAACTCCAAACCTACAGGTCCGATATACATTTCGTTACTTCTCACAAATCCTATTTGTCATGGTGAAGTTGTCCGTGTGAGCCATATGGTGGTTCAGAGGCTGTTTTGATTTTTTGCCGCCGAAACGCCCTTTTTCGACTAAGTTTTGGACATATTCGGCTCTAACTCCCAACCTACGGGTCCAAATTACGTTCCGCCAATTCTCACAAGTCCTATTTGTCATGGAAAAGATATCCGTGTGAGACACACAGTCTTTCAGGAGCTGTTTTGATTTTTCGCCCCCGAAGCACCCTTTTTCGATTAAGTGTAGGGTGTATTTGGCTGTAACTCCCAACCTACGGGTCCGAACTACGTTCCGTCAAATCTCACAGTCCTATTTGTCATGGTGAATCTATCCGTGTGAGACACATGGTCGTTTGGGGATTGTTTTGAATTTTCGTCCCCGAAACACCATTTTTTGATTAAGTTTTGGACGTATTCGACTTTAACTCCCAACCTACTTGTCCAAATTACATTCCGTCAATTCTGACAAGTTCTATTTGTCATGGGGGAACTGTCTGTGTGAGCCACACAGTGGTTCGGAGGTTGTTTGGATTTTTCGCCCCCTGAAACGCCCTTTTTCGACTATGTTTAGGGGGCATTCAGCTCTAACTCCCAACCTACGGGTCCTAATTATGTTCCATCAATTCTCACAAGTCCTATTCGTCATGGTGAAGCTATCCGTGTGAGCCACATGGTCGTTCAGGGACTATTTTGAATTTTTGCCCCCGAAATGCCCTTTTTTGACTAAGATTTGGACGTATTCGGCTCTAACTTCCAACCTACGGGTCCGAATTACGTTCCATCAATTCTCAAAAGTCCTATTTGTCATGGGGGAACTGTCCGTGTGAGCCACATGGTGGTTCAGGGGCATTTTTTATTTTTCGCCCCCGGAACGACCTTTTTCGACTAAAATCAGGGCGTATTCGGCTCTAACTCCCAACCTATGGGTCCAAATTACGTTCCGTCAATTCTCATAAGTCCTATTTGTTGTGGTGAAGCTGTTCGTGCGAGCCGCACAGTAGTTCTCGGGGGCTTTTTTGAATTTTCGCCCCTGAAACGCCATTTTTCGACTAAGTTTTGTACGTATTCGAGTCCAACTCCCAGTCTATAGGTCCGAATTACGTTCCGTCATTTCTCACAAGTCCTATTTATCATGGGGAACTATCCGTGTGAGCCACACGGTGGTTCGGGGGTTGTTTTGATTTTTCACCCTCGAAATGGCCTTTTTCGACTAAGTTTAGGGCTTATTCGGCTCTAACTCCCAACCTACGGGTCTAAATTATGTTCCGTAAATTCTAACAAATCCTATTTGTCATGGGGGAATTGTTCGTGTGAGCCATACAGTGGTTCGGGGGCTGTTTTGATTTTTCGCCCCCGAAACGCCCTTTTTCGATTAAGTTTAGAGCGTATTTTGCTCTAACTCCCAACCTACTGGTTCGAATTACGTTTCCTCCCATCTCACAAGTCCTATTTGTCAAGGTGAAGCTGTCCGTGTGAACCACATGGTGGTTCGGAGGCTGTTTTGAATTTTCACCCCCGAAACACCCTTTTTTGACTAAGTTTTGGATGTATTCGGCTCTAACTCCCAACCTATAGGTCCGAATTACGTTCCGTCAATTCTCACAAGTTCTATTTGTCATGGCGATTGTATCCGTGTGAGACACATGATCATTCGGGGACTGTTTCAATTCTTCACCCCCGAAACGCCCTTTTTCGATTAAGTGTAGGGGGTATTCGGCTGTAACTGCCAACCTAGAGGTCCGAATTACGCTCTGTCAATTCTCACAGTCCAATTTGTCATGGGGGAACTTTCCGTGTGAGCCACACGGTGGTTCGAGGGCTGTTTTTATTTTTCGCCCCGGAAATGCCCTTTTTCGACTAAGTTTTGGACGTATTCGGCTTTAACTCCCAACCTACGGGTCCGAATTACATTCCGTCAATTCTTGTAAGTCCTATTTGTCATGAGGGAACTATCTGTGTGATTCACATGGTGGTTCAAGGGCGATTTTGATTTTTCGGCCTCGAAACGCCCTTTTTCGACTAAGTTTAGAGCGTATTCGGCTCTAACTACCAACCTACGAGTCCGAATTACGTTTTGTCACTTCTCACTAGTCCTATTTGTTGTGGTTAAGCTGTCCGTGTGATCCACAAGGTGGTTCAGAGGTTGTTTTGAATTTTCGCCCCCAAAATGCCATTTTTCACCCCAAAATGCCATTTTTCAACTAAGTTTTGGACGTATTCGGCTCTAACTCCCAACCTATGGGTTCGAATTACGTTCTATCAATTCTCACTAGTTTTATTTGACATGGCGAAGCTATCCGTAAGAGGCACACGGTCATTCAAGGGATTTTTTTGATTTTTTGCCCCGAAACGCCCTTTTTCGACTAAGTTTAGGGGATATTTGGCTGTAACTTCCAACCTACAAGTCTGAATTATGTTCTGTCAATTCTCACAGTCCTATTTTTCATGGAGGAACTGTCCGTGTGAGCCACACGGTGGGTCGGAGCCTGTTTTGATTTTTTGCCCCCGAAATGCCTTTTTTCGACTAAGTTTTGGACGTTTTCGGCTCTAACTCCCAACCTACGGGTCCGAATTACGTTTCGTCAATTCTAACAAGTCCTATTTGTCATGGGGGAACTGTCCGTGTGAACCAGACGGTGGATCGGGGGCTGTTTAGATTTTTTGCTCCCGAAACGCCCTTTTTCTACTAAGCTTAAGGGGTATTCGGCTCTAACTCCCAACCAACGGCTCCGAATTAAGTTCCGTTAAATCTCACAAGTCCTATTTGTGATGGTGAAGCTATTCGTGTGAGCCACACGGTCATTCGGGGACTGTTTTGAATTTTTGACCCCGAAACACGCTTTTTCGACTAAGTTTTGCACGTATTCGGCTCTAACTCCCAACCTACAGGTCCAAATTACGTTCTGTTAATTCTCACAAGTCCTATTTTTTGTAAGAGAACTGTTTGTATAAGCCACATGGTGGTTCGGGTGCTGTTTTCATTTTTTGCCCCCGAAACGCCCTTTTTCGACTAAGTTTAAGTGCTATTCGGCTCTAACTACCAACCTACGGTTCCGAATTACGTTCCGTCAATCGTCACAAGTCCTATTTGTCATGGGGGAACTATCCACATGTGCCACACGGTGGTTCGGGGGCTGTTTTGATTTTTCGCCCCCGAAACGCCCTTTTTCGACTAAGTTTAGAGTATATTCGGCTCTAACTCCCAACCTACGGGTCTGAATTACATTCCGTCAATTCTCGGAAGTCCTATTTGTCATGGTGAAGCTGTTCGTGTGAGCCACATGGTAGTTCTCGGGGGCTATTTTGAATTTTTGCTCTCGAAACGGCCTTTTTCGACTAAGTTTTGGACGTATTCGGCTCTAACTCCCAACCTACGGGTCCGAATTACGTTCCGTTAAATCTCACGAGTCCTATTTGTCATGGAGGAACTGTCCGTGTGAGCCACATGGTGGTTCGGGGGCTGTTTGGATTTTTCGCTCCCGAAACATCCTTTTTCGACTAAGCGTAGAGGATATTCGGCTTTAACTCCTAACCTACGGGTTCGAATTACGTTCCATCAATTCTCACAAGTTCTATTTGTGATGGCGCAGCTATCCTTATGAGACATGCGATCGTTCTAGGGCTGTTTTGATTTTTTTCCCTAAAATGCCCTTTTTCTCTCCACGTACACCTCTCTATTCTTTAATCTCTCTTATTTTTCATCCCTCCCCAGATATGGCTCATGGATCACTGATTTTCAATGCAACCAATGTGAGAAATTTGAATTTTGATATAGCAAGTGTCAGGAATAAGTGGCCTGACAATAGGGGAGTAGGGGGTAAGTTTGGACCAAACTTTTGGAACAACCAAGAACAAGAATCCAAGTCTTGAGTGTATGAACAGAAAAAAATCCATTCCCTCAAAATCATCTTTTTTTCTCTAATATTAGTCCTACAAATAAGGTGGTAAAATCGAAGGACATAAATTCATTTTTTCCAAAAACCCACCACATATTAGATCTTTCAAACAAGAGGAGAAACACAAAATTTTAAATTTGCATAATGAATTTGAGGTGTTGGCTAAATTTTCAGAGAATTTCTCTAATAATGAGGTTGAAAAGAAGGCAGGTGGTGTTTGCAAAGGTTCATCTTTGATAAAAGATTTTGGGGGATAACACATGTAGAAAAAAAAAGAGTTGGGTGGGTCTGCAAAGTCCAATTCAGGTAGGAAGGAAGAGTTGGATGGGTCTGCAAAATCCAATATTTCTATTTCCTCAAGGTGTTGAGAGCAAAGTAAAATCCAAAAAGGTCTTTTGCAAAAGGGTGAAATTTCCAAGCTTGGATTACTAGTTGTAGAGATGCAGGCATACTAAGGAGTAATAAGTGTGGAAATTATAACAACAAAAAATGAAAGTTTGAAAAACAGTTCAAAATGAAAGATCAATGCTCTCAAAGTGAAGGTATTTTGGAGAACTTAAACAATTTTTGGATGAAAGAAACTGCATGTGTGCTGGGTGTAGTGGGAATTTAATCTTTATTTTTGGGTGTTGTGTTTATGTTCGTTGGCTTCTTGCCAACCAAGTATTGTATCGAATTGGATTTAAGTCTTTTGGCTTTTCCAAATTGATACTTTTTCTTGCTTCCCTCTCTTTCTTGTAATGTTTTATTTATGTAATAAAATATTATTTCTTTGTTGATCCAAAAAAAAGAAAAAAACAATTGAGACGAGTGTGAGAGAGGTCTTCGAAGGTGGCAAGATCAATAGCCTCTGAAGCCACTGCCTCACTTGCAATTCACTTTGGTTTTCGACGGTAGCACAGTCAAAGAAGCTTTGTCGCCGTGCCATAAGAAAAGAGACACAGAGGATGCGGCAGAGACATGGAGTTAACGGCAGTGCCGAAGGATGAGACAGCGGAGGACTAGTAATTGATGAAGACAGAGAAGAGAGGAGAGAGAGAGGAGTGGGTGAGAGAGAGAGAGAGAGAGAAGCGAGACTCATAGAATAGATAATGGGTAGTTTAGTCATTTTGTATAAGCATGTCCTTATAGACAAAATATTTTTTAACTTGGACCTTTGGACCGAAAGTCCTAAAAAAAAAATTAAAACATATTTTATATATTATTATAGTTTGGGAAAGCCTATGATGTGTACTCCTTACGAGTGCATACCATATGCATCGTACTACAAATTAGCATAATTTTAACACAAAATTTTATAACATCAGTCTCAAAATACATATTATCGCCACATATTTGTGTAATAAAATATCCAAAATTTTGTGATTTATGTTACAAAAGTTTGTAGCTTGATTATGACATTTTTTATTACACCAATTTATGTCAAGATTATGTATTTTATAGTTAATGTTATAAAATTGTATAATAAAATTATACTAATTTGTGATAGGATGCATATTGTATGTACTTAACGGATGCACATTATAGGGTTTGTCTTATATTTTTTAATTCATTTTTTTGTAACACATACAATATGACTGTAATAATGAATAATGAAAGATTAATTCAGAGAATGTTTTAAAATTTAAAAATGAGAGATGTAAGTGACATTATTAATTTGTTATTTATCATATTTGAATAATCAATATTGAATGATTTTTTTGGGAACATGAATGGGAGAAGGTATTGGGACCCACTAGCACTACTCTTTCTTTCCTTTTTCACATGCTTGTTTTTAAAAATGCTCACTCCTAAACATCACTTTAATGATGTGTATAGTAAATGCCAAATTTAATTTCTTAAATATTTTATTATGTAGAATTTAATTTCAATATCATATTATTAGAAATTATTTAAGGGTGATAAATTAAGTAGATGTTGTTAGAAAATTTTAGAAGTGAATGGGAATTGACTCCATTTGAATAAAATGATGCAATCCTTTATGGTGCCTATTCATATGAAAAAGTGTGACCTAAAGGTGGTGTCTCTTCAATTTAAAAGGTCACGAGTGCTTCTATAAATACCATCACATCACATGGCATTGATGAATAAGTTAGGGTTTGTTTTAGGATTCATGTCTAGTTGAGTATATAAGAGATAGTGCATGGCATGAATTGGTTCGCTATACACACAGAAAGTTATGCAATTTCTGTGTGGGGATGATTGTTGTATCCTAGAGGTAGGATGTCCATTAATCACAAGCACCAGAGGCAAGGGCGATATTCTGTCTTAAAGACACAGTGTTTAAACACTGACCTCGGTTACAAATTGTTCTAACTTTTATAGAATTTCTGTAAGAAATTTCTTATGTTCTATTTTTTTATTTATTTGTATTAAATTGATTTTCCGAAAATATTTTCTTACAAATGTGGTATTGTTGTTTGTTTTTTTCTTTTTTAGTGCCAGAGAAACCACCCTTGTTTTTTGTTTGTAGAATTACTATAAGAGCACATTTGTTTGAAGGGCTAGAAGCATGGGATAAGATTCACAGTCTGATGGATGGAATAGTCCATTAGTTGGTTTAAAAATTTTCCACCGGACTATCAGCCCATTTGGACTAATCGTCCCTCATATATGAGACAACTCTATCCCCGGGGATGTGGGACAAAAAGCTCAGGATTGGGATTATCCTGAGCTTATTGAAACAAAATTAAAATTTCAACTAAAATAAAAATTAAAAATAAAATAAAATAATATATATATAATTTAGTAAATTAAAAATAAAATTAAAAGCTCAATTTATTAAAATAAAATTAAAAAATCTTAACCAAAAATTAAGATAAATATATATAATTTTTATTGATGTTCTATTTATTTAATTTTTTAAAATTTCTAGTAAAAAATTTAAACAAAATAGGATACACATCGGATTCAATAGAATAGTCTAATCCAAATATCTAATCTCATGATTAAATTAACATAGATTTCAATAGAATAGTCTAATCCAAACATTTATTCTCATGACTAAATAAACATAAAATACAAATTCATTCTAACCAAATAGTCTGGAAATAATATATTTTAAGACTAATAGTCTGATAAATTACAAATTTCTTATCTAGTCCACCTAAACAAACACAAGGGAGGCACCCGAATATTTTTAACCAAAGGAGGTGCGAACACTGGGACGCACCCGAATGTTTTTAACCGAAGGAGGTGTTAACACCAAGACGCACCCGAATGTTTTTAACCGAAGGGGTGGTGTGAACACCGGGACGCACCTGAATGTTTTTAACCGAATGGATGGTGTGAACACCGGGACGCATCTGAATGTTTTTAACCGAAGAAGTGGTGTGAACACCGGGACGTACCTGAATGTTTTTAACCGAAGGGTTTCCTAATGCATCTCACACGAGAGGAAGAAGAGTTGATGGATGTGATTCGAAGGGCATGAATGATTTGACTTAGAACTCCTTTAAATGAACCGCACATACAATATCTTGCATGTGAAGGAAAGAGACTTAACAAACGGGATACAGTATGAATGCATGTTCTATACAAGACAAACAATCGAGATACAATGTTAATGACATGTTCTATGCGAAACAAAAGCATGAGCATACTCTATGCATGATTGAAAAGAAAATGCAAGACGCAAATACAATTCCCGTGAGATGCACATTTTACAACAACATATGTGAAATGCATATTCTATGCCACAAAGTGAAGTGCACGTTCCATGCAAGATAACAAAGCATGATTTAATGAAAACAATCTCAAAGGCAACTTCCGATTCACCTCTCTGAAGGACTGCAGTGTATGTAAAGGATACACCTCGTCCACGTTGACAAGTGGAACACAATTTTGAGCTTCTGTAGTGACATTCTGAACCAAACAATGAACAATCTCTTCACTTCTTGGAAACTAAAGACATAAAATAGCATCAAGAACCCAAGGAAAACCTCAGAACACTTGTCGGCCACCAGAGGGGGCCACTGGCCACCTGCCGGCCACTAGTGATCATCGCCGGCCACCAATGTGGCCTGCCGGCCACCCGTGACAGATTCGGATCAAATTTGTTATTTTTCCTCGGGTCTTTAAGTATAGGGCATGGGGTTTCATTTCCTTATTACCCCATGCCCGAAATTGCTCCTCCTCTCTCTCTAGGTGCTCCTTCTCTCTATATCCGCACTTTCCACGCATTTTCCAACACCCTACATGAAGTTGATTCGCTAAACCCTCTTTGTTTACTCCGTTTTGAACCGATTGAATTTTGATTTCGATGCTTTTTCTTGGAGTTTCACCTTTTGAGGCTTATTCCCCTTGAGTTTCTCTTGGGTTTTGCACCTTTTTCCGGGCTTTGACTTTTTCCTCAAGTTTCTCTCTCCTAGGTTGACTTTTTCTAAGTTTTCCCTTTTTCCTCCATTTTTGACCACTTTCTCATCTTCTTTCCAGATGGCGGACGACATACCTCATGATGTAGCTTCCCCGGAGATCCCACCCCAATTGTCTCCAGAGATGGAGGCGGAGCCTGAGCCAGTGCTACTACCACTCAGGATTCGACCCTTTGATCCGACGACATGTCATCCTTAGATGCATGTGCTACCCCCTGGAGGTATTAGGCACTTCAGAGCATTTGTGCGACACGCACCAGAGGACCTCTTGCTACAGGAGCTGGACTCCCATTTGTCTTATGGCACCACTGAGGAATACACTACACTCTCATATTTTCTTCACTATACCTTGCATTTCTTGCTTTAACTGTGTTCCTTGCTTCAACCGTAATGTTTATACTATATTTCTTGCCCTAATCACACTCTTGCACTATATTTCTTACACTGCCTTTTTATCTGCTTGTTCTTATATCACTGCATATCATTGTTTTGATCATAGGAGGACTCTTGTGCTATCAGAGGCTATGGAGCCATGTCCGCGAGGGACTGGTATATAGAGCTTTCTGCCAGTGTCCGCTACATCATCAACGAGGCTGGCTTTGGCTTAATCTGTATGGGGCTGTCGCGCCATATCGGGAGTCACCCGCTTCTTGGTGCATTAGTGGAGCAATGGTGGGATACCACCAACTCCTTCCATTTCTCTGCTACTGGGGAGATGACGATGACTCCCTATGACTTTGCCATGCTCACAGGCGTAGAAGTAGGGGGCCATCAAATCCCTTACGATATGGACATGGACGAGTATGAAGCCGCCTGGCTACACCTACTAGGAGCATGTCCACCTCTCTTTCGACCGAGGATGGTACAATATAGTTGGTTTGTTGAGCGTTTTCGAGGGAGAGAGCTAGAGACCCCAGAGAAGACTAAGCACTACGCCCAAGGCTTTTTTATGTTCTTGTTTGGCACCACCTTGTTTGCGAACAGGTGGAACACTGTAGGGTTATATCTCCTGAGCGCTCTAGTGGACTTATCTCTGGTCCAGCTTTATGATTAAGGCGGTGCTGGCCTAGCTACATTGTATGGCTATATGAGCTCGACATCCCGCAGAAGGGGAGACAGGGTCGGAGACTACTGGCGAGCCTAGGAGGTACGCTTTACATTTCTTCTTTGCATTTTCTACTTTCCTTTTCTGTGCTTTCTGATTTACACTTTCTGTACATTGCAGACTGTATTGTTTACACCCATATACTGCGCTCTCTGCATTGCACATTCTATGTCCTCTGTATCTGTACTTGCACTTTCTGTACATTACACTACACATTCTGCTTTCTGCACTCCGTATTTGTACTCTCTGTACACTGCATGCACATTCTGTTTTCTGCATTATGTATTCTGCATTCTCTGTGTTTATATGTTGTATACTCACTGTTGCTTTTTCTTTGTAACTTTGGGTATATGCATATTTCCCGACCCTTACTCCGGAGCTAGAGGTATAGATGCCTCCTATTGTGCCATACTCTCACCAGTGTGACGGGAGATGCCTGCGGAGGACCCAGGAGACCTTCACATTCTGCCGTCGATACTTCGATACAATGACTGCTGTGGAGGTAACTCAAAACTCACAGTCGTTCTTGCTTTACTTCAGCTTTGATTCATATTGCAATATCGGATGGCAATTAAACAATCTGCGCATTCTCTATTTGCAGATCGCTTGGCAGCCTTGGACAACTATGCCGGACGGAATCCGGGACCAGTATACCAGTGCCCGAGGGGCTTATCATTTTCAGATTCTACTCGAGGGCCCGGTTTGTCGAGCTTGGTTCCTAGGCGAGCGATTCGTATGCCAGACCTTAGGTTTGCCCGAGTCGGTAGTTCCCATGCCGCCTCCGGTATCTATGAGGGCCATAGAGAGCCTCTCCTTCCAGGAGATGATTCATTTTACCAGGGGCTTGGACGTCGATTACTTCCTTGGGGAGGGGGATTATGCTATATTTGTTTAGACACATCTGATGCCTCCATTGACGGGATTATGCTATATTTGTTCAGACACATCTGATGCTTCCACCCACTTTGTGAAGTAATCAATTGCCACCAGGATGTATTCATGCTCATTAGACCCTTTCGGTGTGACTGCCCCAATGATGTCGATTCCCCAGACTAAGAAAGGCCATGGCGAAGTCATGTTGTATAGCTTCGACGGCGGGATATTCATACGATTAGCGTGAATTTGGCATTTATGGCATCACCGAACAAAACCGATACAATCCTCCTCCATAGTAGACCAATAGTAACCTTGCCTGAGAATCTTCTAGGCTAACATTACTTCGCTCATGTGTGCTCCGCACTCCTCTCCATGGATGGCTTCTATTAGGCGCTTTGATTCCTCTGCGTCGACACACAACTTGTGCATTCCCAGATGACCCCTCTTGTACAGTTTACCCCCTCAGATGATAAATTGAATGGCCATCCGCCGTATTGGTCTCTTATCTTTGGCATTTACCCCTAGTGGATAGATCTCATTTTCCAAGAAATTCCAGATATCATAGAACCAATGGTTTTGATCTTGAACTTCACCTATTGCGGTGATAGTCTCGTAGGCTGGCGTATACCTCTGCTCAATGATGATTGGACGTATCCGGACTCCGAGCGGGATGTCTATCATAAATGATAGAGTTGATAAGGCATCAGCGAACTTGTTGTTTTCTCTAAGTAGATGTGTGAAAGTCGGCTTCTCAAACCTAGGAATCAGAACATCCAAGGTCTGGTGATAGATCTTCATCTTTTCTTCTTTGACCTTCCAATCTCCTTTTGCTTGAGACACAACTAGGTTTGAGTCCCTAATGACGTCTAACCTTCCCTAGTTCCAGGGCGGCTTCCAAACCAGCGATACACACCTCGTATTCTGCTTCGGTGTTAGACACCTCGAACTGGAGTTTAAAGGCTAAAGGTATATGGGAATTGTCGAGTGCTATCAGTAACACATCTATCCCATAACCGTACTGATTAGACGCTCCGTCAAAGTACATTATCCAAATCTGTTCCTCGACTTGTAGAATAGTTTCATCTAGGAACAAGTATTCTACCGCTTCATCACCTTCCACTGGGTGATCTGCCAGGAATTCCGCTACTGCTTTCCCCTTGACAGACTTGTGAGTGACATACTTCAGATCAAATTCGGAAAGGAGAAGCAACCAACGGGCTAGCCTACCCGTAAGCTCTAGTTTCTCAAAGAGATATTTGATGGGATCTAATCTCGAAACCAGAATTACGGAATGAGCTAACAAGTAGTGCCTCAACTTTCTAGTAGCTCATACCAAAGCTAACCAAGCTTTCTCCAACGGAGTGATAGTCCAGCATTTTCTTGCTAAAATAATAGATGGCTTTCTCGACCTTATCCTCAGATTCTTGAGCAAGCATGCATCCCATCGTTGTGTCCGTTACTGACAGATATAGAATCAAAGGCTTCCCTCGCTCTGGCGGCGACAACACAGGTGGGTTTTGAAGGTATTGCTTGATCTGCTCAAAAGCAAATTGACATCGATCATCCCATGGGAATTTCTTTTCTTTCTTCAGGAGACCAAATAGTGGTTCACAAGTTAAGGTTAATTTTGAAATAAACTGTCTTATGAATTGCACTTTACCCAGAAAGCCTCGCACCTCCTTTTTAGTCCTTGGTGGTGGCATTTCTAGGATGGCCTTGATTTTGGAAGGATCTACCTCGATGCCCCTCTGTGTGATCAAGAAACCCAGCATTTTCCCTGCTGTTATGCCGAAAGTAGACTTCTGTGGATTCAACCTCAGTCTGTATTCTCTGATCCGTTTGAAGAATTTCTCTAAGGCGGTGTAGTGGCCCTCTCTTTCCTTGGACTTGACAATCTTGTCGTCCACGTACACCTCGACCTCTTTATGGATCATATCATGTAGAATTGTGGTTGCAGCCCCTTGATAGGTAGCCCCAGCATTCTTCAGCCCAAATAGCATCACCCTGTAACAGTAGGTTCCCTATGGCGTAGTGAAGGCAGTTTTCTCTCTATCTTCGGGTGCCATCAGAATCTGGTTATACCCGGACAATCCATGCATGAAGGAGAGCAACGCATGGCCTGCGTTGAAGTTCACCAATTCATCAATGTGCGGCAAGGGAAAGTCGTCCTTTGGACTGGCTCTGTTCAGATCTTTGAAGTCCACACACACCCGAATTCTGCAGTCTTTCTTTGGCACTGGAAAGATGTTGGCCAACTAAGTTGGATATTCAGATACTAGCAAGAACCCTACATCTATCTGCTTGGTGACCTACTTATTTATGTTCAAAGCCCAATTCGGACATATTCTCCGCAACTTCTGTTTGATAGGTCTGGCCTCAGGGTCAAAAGCAATCCAATGTTGTACAATCTCAGGAACGATTCCAGGCATGTCTTCGTAGAACCACATGAAAACATCTTTGAAATCTTTTAATAAAGCGACTAAGCGCTTGCGCTACTCCGAAGACAACGTGGACTCGATCTAGTCCAGACACGGATCCTTCTCAGTACCCACATTAATTGCAATGATTTCATCTAGAAGGGATTTTACAAACCTCTCCTCCTCTCGATTAATCAAATGTTTCAAAACCAGAGGAATTCCTTCCTCATTTTCATCAAAATTTTCAAAATCATGATAAATGCAATAAACAAGTGGCATAGAGAAGTACTTAAAATCTACAACAACATTCTCATTCACAAGGTCAAGCTGATCCAGTTCCTCGGTTAAAAACAGACTCAAAGGAAAAAGAAAAGGACGACCTAGACAAGACCTCGGCATCTGGGTTATCAACTCCAGGAATACTGGACTTAGACTCAGAGGAACTAGAATCTGATTCCGACTCCACAGACTCTATGGAATCAGATTCTGGCTCACTACCCAACTTAGAACTGCTAGATAAGTAGCCCTCCTCTAACTGCCAAATAAGAGATGGTACGTCAGATGCATCCAAGATACTGCTAGAAGGGTTCGCACCCAGTTGGTTTCTGATCATGGAAACGGTCAGGTTATCCCCCAAGCTCTCTGAGTCAATTTGAGGATCCGAAAGGAGACATGCAGTGCTACTCCTACTTCAAGCTCGCTGCTGTTGGAATCACTTTCTGTGCTCTTTGCGGTTTCAGCAGTCAGTTTAGTCTGTTCCTCTGTTTCACTGTCTTGGAGCTACAAGTCAAAGAAAATCTCAAAGCTGGGAACCCGCTGCCTCTCAGAGTGGAACCAGGGTTCGATGAAACCACAAAATGGGAAGTCTTCCCCCTTCCAAACAAAATAACCATTCAGGGTTCCCTGGATTGGTCGATGCACAATTCCGTAGTTCCTCGCCTGCTTTGCTCTGGCTCTCCCAGCCATCTCCTTGTCTTTCCTCACATAGTCCTCTTTGGTGGGCGTATAGCCAAGACCAAAGGCATGCGGGTTATGTGGCACATCGGCCAATGTAGTGACACCTTTCTGGACACTCCTTCTCTGCCTCATTCCTAGCATGTATTGGAGTTTGTTCATGAAGTACACAGATTGGGTGCTGACATACAAACCCTCATCGATGGCCAAGATATTCTGCACTACCCAGGCCTCAGCTAAAGTAAACCCCAAAAGGAAAACATCCTCTTCACCATGCACAATCTCCAGCACAGTTGTAGTGACCTCTAGTGGAGGATGTATAGATGAATTCCCAAAGACTATGGGCACCCCCTTTCTATGGGGGTACTTCAGCATTTGGTGAAGGGTAGAAGAGACAGCTTTTACTTGATGCAACCAGGGTCGTCCAAGTAATAAGTTGAAAGTGGCAGGCACGTCCAATACATGAAATTCAATGTCTTGTTGAGCTGGACCGACTTGTACTCTGCTCTATAATGTTCCTATCACCTCTCTACTTGTGTTGTCATACGCCCAGATCACCTAGGTCGTAGGTACGAACTTTGCCAGTTTCAAATTGATGGCGTAGGCTGTGCGACAAGGACAGACGTTGATTGCTGACCCGGTGTCGACCAATACCACTGGTATCCACTTTTCTCAGCATTCCACTGATATGTACAAAGGCTTGTTGTATGTAGAGCCTTTCGGCGACAGTTCCTTGTCTAAGAAGGTTAGAGTTGGCGCAATGCCTCTCGGGAAGACTAATCACACCAGTTGTTCCGAGGTAGTGTCAGTGGACAACTTAGCTTTATCCATCGCCGACAATACAGCATGTCTGTGCACTCGCAAAGCCATAAGCAGACCCCAGATAGATATATCAGCTTGAATCTTCTTCAACTGTTTCAGCACAACCTCTTCCTCCAGCTATTTTTCCCTCTGTTTCTCTACCTTTTTATCTTTCCCGAAGGCTTCAACTTGGTCTAAGTGTAGGGGTTTGAAGTACTACCCATTTCTAGTCATACGGTCCACCTCCTCAAAGTACCAGGTATTGTTTGGTAGGGACTCATCCCAATCTTCATCAGTGCGGGCAAGATGTAAATCATCATTTTCCCACTATATTCCTCCGGCAACAGACAAGCAATTGTTTGATTCCGGTCTAATTATCCCCACTTTAGAAGTGTTTCCCGCAGGAAGTTGAGCTGTTCCAGCTTCCTGCTTGTCTTGATCCTTTTCTTGTACAAACCGTTCCAGTGCGGCCTCTTGTTCAATATCCGCGGTACTCACGGTGCTCAGTTCTTGAGCTAAATTCTTGATACTGGCGCTCTCCGACAATTTCCCTTTATCTTCAGCCATTTCAGCCACTGTAGTTGTCCCTGCTTTCTGTTCTTCCAACATCAATTCAGTTCTCCCATCTCTGTCGGGTTCATCACTTAACCACCCAGAATTGTCAGTTGACCCATTCAGATCGAACCAATCAATATGTACGTCCCTTTGATCGTGTTCATCAAAGAACTACAAATTGTTTATGCCTTCCTCCAGGTCGGCCAGATCATCTAGTCCCTAACTTGGGCCATCCTCTCGAACTACAACGACCTCCATTTCTGTCGGCAACACCATTTCTGGCTTTGCTTGATTGATCAGTACAATATAGCAGTTCGAGTTGTACACCCCTTCAGATAAGTCCTCAGAGCCCTCAGGCATCTGACTGACATTTTCCACCAAAGCCAACTTCTTTTTTTTTGCCATCATCACCACCACGAGTTTAGGCTGGAGTGTAGACGTATTCATTATGCACAAGTCCGTGCTCTCAGGGATGAATAACGCCAGTTTGGGTAGGTGGGAAGGGGTGATATATATACTGGGGTCATAAGGGACGGCCAGTGTGTGGATGAGGTTTATATGCCGGGGTGAAGGAACTTGGTTATGTGGTGGGAGAGGATTTGTAGTGACGTTGGGTTTTTGGGGAGGTGCTATCACCTTGTTGTCGATGAGATCTTGAATCTCATGATGCAGCCTATAGCATTGATCAGTATCATGACCGTCCTGCTGGTGAAAAGTGCAGTATTTGGCTGGGTTGTGTTTCAGAGGGAGAGGATTGGGCAATGGGCGTTGTCCTAACGGCTTAAGATGCCCTTTTCTGATCAAGACTCCTAGGGCTTTGAATAAAGGCACGTAGAGTGGGGTAAAGATCCTTTGAGATTGGGCCTGACTGGTTGAGGTTTGTGGAGTTATGTTGGATGTATTGGCGAACGGGTTGGCATTTTTGGGTTTGGTGGTGACCATACTCACATCCGAAGGACGTGCAGAGGTTGCTACCAGTCGTGGCTGCATTGGAACTACGTGTAAAGGGCCTCTTGGACTATTCCTTCTCATTGTCTATCAGCCCCTGCTTCATCGTATCCTCAATTTGAACCCCTATCTCATGAAGCTCAGTGAATGTAAATAGAGGCAAGACTATCATCTTCTGTAATAGTTTCCCTTGCAAGTTGCGGACCACCATTTTAATTTGGTCCTTTTAAGACGACCAGATTGTCATCATCCAGGCCTTAGCCCTCCATCGGGTGACAAAGTCCGAGAAGCTCTCTTTTGGCTCCTAGCGGGTCGCTTCAAGATCATGAGTTGTGACCTCGAGCTGAGTATTATAGGAGTACTGTGCGATGAAGGCCTCAACCATTTCTTTCCAACTGCGCTTCAATGAATCTTCCAATTTTGCGTACCAGATGGCCACTATCCTTGACAAGGTTCGACCAAAAAGCGACAGCTTCTGAAGTCTAGTAAGGCCCATCGGTTGTAGGATATCTGAGAATAGCCGCAAGTGGCCCAGAACCATCAAACCGGTCTATATGCGGCATCTTGAATCTGTTCGGCAAAGTCACTGCCGAGTTAGTGTAGCCATCCTCAATATCAGGGATTGAATTCATACCCTGCGCCCGTTTAAAGAGCTTTTCTGGCTTGTTGACTTTTAGTGCAGTAGGGTCGACATCGAATTCAAGTGGTGTCTCCATCTGGTACACTGGTGCCTTGGAGGTCTGCGGTAAGATCGGATCTACTTGAATGCCGGCATTTTCCTAGACATTAACTATAACTCCGGGCACTGGAATCCCACCTGGGGGTAGATGAGAAACAGAAGCTGTTGCTTGTTATGGTAGCTGCTGCTGTAGCCTATTTATCACTTTTGCTTGCTGAGTTGCAACTTCAGCTTGCCGGGCAACGTCTCCCGGCATGGTTTCTATAGTCTGCTGGAGTTGACAGAACATGTCTTCCATACTAATCGGGGGATGCTGAGCCATGAGAACTGGTGAATAATCTCTTACTGGAGCAGAAGTAGAAGACTGAACCTGACTGGACGCAGGTGAAGTAAAAGGTGACTGCTGGACTGGTGAGTTATGCCTAACCCTCCTCTATCTTGTAACCGGTGGGAGAAAAGCAAACACTGGCTGTCCTCTAACAAGATCCCCAGATCTGTAAAGTCTCCTTACACGGGTCTAGAGTGCTGGGGGAGTAACAGAATCATCTGAAGCAATGGTGAAAAATTACATTGCAAAAAGAAAATAAAGCAAAAAGGAAAACAAAAAAATCAAAAATCACACAACACTTCAGCTTGGATTCTAATCAATACACTGATGTAATCAAAGCTGTAGGATCATGCTCAATACTGAATTCTACCTCCCAAAAACTGATACCTAGACTTACGAGTGATACGTACATTCCTGCAGAGTTTCACTCTAAAAGCACATATCAAGCAAGTGAGAGCCAAAACACCCCTATGATGGGGTAGGGTTACCCTGTCCTAGTTTCGTCAGGAGCTAGGGTTTCATTACTCAAGCAAAGTGTTTCACACAATCCTGAATTTAAGTAAGCAACCTGTTCTAGTTTGGAACAGTCTCTACGGCTTTCGATATGCAACTAGGCCGATTAGTCAAAAAGGGTACCTTAGCATGGCCACCAAATATACCTCTCACACCAAACACTGAAAGTGAAAAAAGGATCAAATGGTACAGTGGTAGTTCAGATCCAAGGGTTGTGTTCCTATCATGGCAGAGCCCACAACCGGTCAGCCTTTTGGCAATCTTTTCCAAGCAAGCCTTCGACAAACCGCTCAGGAATAGCAGATGGCAAACACAGTGACTTAGGCGCACCAATGCAAATACAAATGCAAAGAAACACATAAGTGTAAATCAAATGTCATATCATGAGTTCAAGTCATGTTCTCTAAATCCCCCGCAGAGTCGCTAGAAACTGTGGTTCGCCTTTTTCACGCCCCCTTTCAGAAGGTTCGAAAAAAAGCCCACAATTTGGACTCCCGCAATTCTAAATCTAATCTCACAAGTGCAATGTGAAATTGATAAACACTAAAGAGTCCAAATCCGGCAAATCATTTTGGAAAATTGATTTTGAATAAAAAAAGTGCCAAAATTAGACTGCTTTGCCAGATATAGAGTTGCCACCTAAATATTTTTTGTTTTGGGGAAATTTAGGAAACCCTAACTCATGCCAAAGGCCATGTGTCCGTCATCACCAAAGTGGCCTTGGCTTGGGAACTTAGGTATGAGAGGGGAAGGTCATGAATTGAGTATCCCTACTCACCCGATCAAAGATCGGCCTCTACTAATCATGACATGATTTTTATCAACAGTATGTGCTCTTGTTTTGGTTATTAAGCAAGCTTGACTATGTGATGCGCACAAGCAAGTATAGACTAGTTTGCAAGACTTGGAACAATTCAACTCGTGTTTGCTTGCGAAAATAGTTTGAATTTGCCACCTCAAGTGGGCTTAAAGTTTGTGGATTTGCCACCAAACATAGTAGGCTTAAAACATGATTTGCTACTCCACAAAGTGGGCTTAAGACTTACATTCGTTGAATTGTTCCAATTCAAACAACAAGCCTCCATCCACAGGCATTCAATCAATTTAACAAGTAAGCACTTAGCCTCTTGGTAAGCATGCTAGTCATGGAGACATTCACATTCATGCAAGTATGCTAAAGCATACAAAACTCACCTAGTACTCCAAGCTAAGAAGATATGTGTTAGAAAGAAATATGCATGATTCCTAACTATACAAGATGACTAATACAACACATGCGATATGCAATTAATAGGCTCGGCTACTAACGTGGCATATGAAGCAATTTAAGACATACGGTCTAAGCACATATTCATCGAAGTATTGAAATGACAATGCAGTTTGAATGATGCGCCGAGCCTCGGTGTATGCAATACGAATGAATGAATGCAAGCATAAGGTATGCTAATTGAAACATGTCTCTAATCTAACCATCAAAAGCAGATAAATAAAAGGGAGAAAGATGTGGGGTTGGAATATATACACGCATGCACGCACACACACTTATTACAACATTACGCCCTCACGAAGGAGGGTCCGAATGAAACTAGATAAGCTACGCTACTTTAACTAATTATTACAACACTTTGAATGAATAACACGCTTACTCTAAGATAATTAATTAAAACAATTAAATAATTAACTATCTAAGCTAATTAAATATTACAAAACAAAACTAATTAGTTAAGTACTTAACTAATTAATTACAAAGCAGCTAAGATAATTAATTACAACATGAATTAATTAACTACTCTACTTAAATAGTTACAACATTTGCATGAATTAGCGACAACTAATTAACTAAGCAAATTAACTAAATGGCCTCGGGAAACGAGGGATGCATGCATGCTCGGTTTTTTCACTCGAAGGACATCCACTGTCTGCCCTTCTGTTGCACAACACTTACACTGTTTTCCTTATCTAGATCAACACTGCTCTGCTTTAGAAGTACAAAACTAAAATTTTCACTAGTAGTCGGCTGGCCACAGATGAGGGTTTGCTGGCCACATTGAGGGGTTATCGGCCATTGGAGGTGGCCAGCCGGCCACTGATGAGGGTTTGTTGGCTACTGAAGCCTAGTCTTTCCTTGCTGCAACAGAGGACAAAACAGAGCAAGAAAGGGGTGGTCTCACAGGTTGTTTGTACCATGTATCACCCCTTATCATCAACACAAGCTCAAAGGAGTGATACATTTGGTCCTCAAACCATCAATCAAGCAATTTCCATGCATGATGGCTGAGGGACCAATTTGTATAAGTTCAATGAGTACAAAACAAGACTCAAATGCCATCACCCTATCATGCATGATCAAGGGCAACGGAGAGCTAGGAAAGTGGCACGTTTTATCACTTTCGAGTATGAAATGTCCCATTTTCCTTGTGTTAAAATTAACGTCCGATTTAAACACATGCAATGCAATACAAAGAAATGCTTATCTTGCCACTTTTACTTGCCAATTTTGTTTACACATTTTAGTTACCAATCATTCTTTAATCAATTTATCCATTGGTGAGTGTCCTCTAAAATGAAAGAAGTGTCAACCAAGGGATAATGTAAGGCAAGAGAGAGATCATGCCATTGGTAATGAACCCTCAAAGAGGATTAAACCATTAAGCATGACCTCAATCTCAAGCTTAAAGCGTCCCAAGCTTGAAACAACCCTCGAAAGCAAATGAAAGAGTGAAGCAAAGAGGGAGGTTGCTGAGTTTATAGTGCTGAAATGGAGTGAAAAACAACACCAAAAGATGCTATCAACTCAAACAAAAGGTGTCTAAGACCATAAAACACCAACTTGTGAGGACTATTGCACTACAACCATGCAAAACAAGACTCAAATGAACTAACCAGCCCAAAATAGAGCTAAAGTAGGTTATTTTAGAGGCTAAAATAAGCTGGACTTGAGCTAAGTTAAGCTAGAAAAACATGCTAACATATAAAGCTAACTAGACATGCAAACAAGACACAAGGAGGGGAGGCTAACCCCTCCAAATTTGGACGTCAAAATGAGTTTTTTGCAACTGAAAAACCTCTAAAATTCAGTGGTTAAAAGACCCAAAAAATTTGGTTTGAAAGTGGTGAACAAAGGTACAAAAGCTTTACAAACAAAGAAGTAAAAAGGGTGAACCACCCGCTAACTGAAAATGGCCTGAAACCACCACCTTTAGGCCACAAAAATAGAGTTTTTTACAGTTCAAAATCAGCCAAAAAATAGTTGAAAGAAATGGAAAAACAAGTATGCAAAACAAGTGTAAAAGGGGAGTGTTATAACTCTTGAAGCAAGAAATAATTTTAGGCATAGATTCAAGTCACAACCACCTTCTAAAGCTCCAAGAAGGCTTCTAAGGACCTCAGCTCAGAGGTGATCAAGTTTGATTAAGGGAGTGTATGCAAAAGTATAGGATTTGTGAGCAAATGTATACAAAAATGCAAGAGAGAGAGAGAGAGAGAGAGAGAAAAAAAATTTTGCTCCAAAATTTTTTAACCCTTACAAAGGGGGAGAAGGTCCTATATTTATAGAAAAACAAGCATTTGGCTGAGTTATATCAATTCATACACGTGTATGGTGATCAAGCCCATTGTGCCAATAGCTGGAACAACTATCAAGAAAATATCTGCAAAAAGGCATCAGTGGCCGGCCGTCCACCAGTGATGGCTGGTAGGCCACTTGGGTGGCTGGCAGGATGAATTAGTGGCCAACAGTCTCAGTTGGTGGCCGACAGCCACCAAGGGTTGCAGGCTTAAAAATTTTGGTACAAAACAGGACACAAAATAGATGGGGTTTGAAGGCTCAAAGACAGGGCATTCCGCCAAGGACTTTGGATACCAAAACGAGCACAAATAGTCACAATCATCGTGTGCACAAAGGATGACATCCAAGTCTTGAGGACGGTCAAAAATGGGGTGTCTACACCAGTATGTCGGGGCCTGGGCCACTTCTCGCTTTCGTATTATACTTGAGGGCCTAGTCTGTCGGGCCTGGTTCCTGAGCGAGCGGTTTGTGCGCCAGACTATGGGTATGCCTAACCCGATCATTCCGATGCCACTGCCAGAGTCTGCAAGATTAGCAGACAGCCTATCCGTTGATGCAGTTACACTGTTCGTGGTGGGCTTGGATGCTGATTACTTCAGGCAGAGGGCGACTACACGACCTTTATTTAGACCCATCTCATGCCACCTCTGATAGGCGCTCGCAGAGGCGAGGAGGTGAGAGCTCCTGCAGTGAGAGTAAGGGAGGAGGATATTCCGAAGACGACATTTCGTATGCGGTATGGTCATTATAAGTTCCCACTAATGCCTTTTGGGCTAACCAATGCTCCAGCAGTGTTTATGGATTTGATGAACCAGATCTTTTGTGAGTTCCTGGATCGTTTTGTGGTTGTTTTTATAGATGACATTCTAATTTATTCACCCTCTGAGGAGGAAAATGAGGAACACCTACGGGTAGTGCTTGAATTGCTTAGAGCCCATGAACTGTATGCTAAATTTGGGAAGTATGAGTTCTGGCTGAGGGAAATCAAGTTCTTAGGCTATGTGGTATCCGGGGAAGGGGTGACAGTAGATTCATCCAAGATAGAGGCAGTGCAAGATTGGGCACAACCTAAGAATGCCTTCGAGATTTATAGTTTTCTGGGGTTGGCCGAGTATTATCGGAGATTTATGAAAGATTTCTCCAGGCTAGCCTCACCTTTGACTAGATTAACGAGAAGGGAGTTAAGTTTGTATGGAACGAGACTTGTGAGAAGTCATTCCAAGTGCTCAAAGTTAGACTCACCACTGCCCCAGTTTTGATTATCCCGGAGAGAGGTTTAGGCTATTTAGTGTATTGTGATGCCTCACAGGAAGGTTTGGGTTGTGTTTTGATGCAAGAAGGGAAAGTAATAGCCTATGGCTCTCGGCAGTTGAAAATACACGAGAGGAATTACCTTACCCATGACCTAGAGTTTGCAGCTGTGATATTTGCCTTGAAGATTTGGAGGCATTATCTATATGGTGAGAAATTTGAAGTGTTTTCCGATCACAAGAGTCTGAAGTACTTGTTTACCCAAAAAGACTTGAATTTGAGTCAGAGAAGGTGGATGGAGTTTATAAAGGACTATGACTTCGAGTTGCATTATCATCATGGGAAGGCCAATGTAGTGGCCGATGCTTTGAGTAGGAAGTCTAGTAGCAGTGTAGCTTGTATCGCCATACGAGAATGGGAAATGTTGGGTGCTCTTGGGGAGTTTAACCTGTATCTTGATGAATCCATGGAATCTGCAGCCTTGTTTACGATAGTTGCCCAACCTACACTTGTGAACTAAGTGTTAGAAGCGCGGAGGGGTGATCTTGAGGTAGAAGCCCTTAGGGAGAAGATTTCCAGTGGTAAGGTAGAGAAGGGCTTGAATGTGTATCCTAACTAGAGTGTAAGATACCATGATCGTTTGTTTGTACCAGAGTCTTGTCGAGAGGGAGTACTCCGAGAGTTTCACCATTCGCGCCTTACGGTGCATCCAGGAGGCACAAAAATGTACCATGACCTTAGTCGCTAGTTTTGGTGGAGAGGTATGAAGAAGGATGTGGCGGTGTTTGTATCGAAATGTCCTACTTGTCAGCAAGTGAAGGCCAAGCATCAGAGGCCAGCGGGTTTGTTGCAACCCTTGCCCATAGCCGAGTGGAAATGGGAGCAAGTCAAGATGGATTTTGTTGTGGGCCTTTCGAGGACTCAACGTGGTAGTGATGCCTTTTGGGTGGTAGTTGACCGGTTAACCAAGTCTGCGCACTTCATACCTATGGGCGTGAGTGATTCGGTAGACCACCTTCCCAACTTGTATATCAGGGACATAGTAAGGTTGCACGGAGTCCCTATGACGATCGTTTCGAATACAAATCCGCATTTCAAAGCCTGATTGTGGTAGAGTTTGCAAAGTGCCTTGGGTACTAGATTGACCTTTAGCACTGCATATCATTCTCAGAATGACGGGCAGTCTGAGCCTACCATTCAGATCCTTGAGGATATGCTTCGAGGATGTGTCCTTGATTTTAATGGGTCGTGGGAGAGGCACTTGCCCTTAGTGAAGTTTGCCTATAACAATAGTTTCCAATCGAGTATTGGCATGGTATCGTTTGAGGCCTTGTATGGAAGACTGTGTAGATCTCCGGTGTGCTAGGCCGAGGTGGGTGATGAACCTTTGTTGGGCCTAGAGTTAGTTTGGGAAAGGACGGAAAAGGTGGCACTTATTCGTAAGAGGTTAGTTACGGCCCAGAGTCACCAGAAGAGTTATGCTAATCGCAGGAGGAAACCTTTGTCTTTTGAGGTGGGAGATTATGTCTTTCTAAAAATATCACCTAGGCGAGGTTTGATGAGATTTGGGAAGAGTGGGAAGTTATCCCCTCGGTTTATTGGCCCTTTTGAGATCTTTGAGTGGATTGGGGAGGTTGCTTATCGTTTGGCATTACCGCCATAGCTTTCCAGGGTTCATGATGTGTTTCACATTAGTATGCGTCGGAAGTATGAGCTGGATCCATTAAACGTACTGGATTGGACCGACTTAGAGGTAGATGGGGATGCCTCGTATGAGGAGAGACCGGTGAGAGTCTTGGATAGGCGGGATCAAGTCTTGCGAGGCAAGACAATTCCCTTAGTAAAGGTACTGTAGAAACATCACGGGGTCGAGGAAGCGACTTGGGAGCGTGAATTGGAAGTCCGAGAGAAATATCCGGACTTGTTTGTTGATATCTAAGTATTTATTAAGATTTTAATTTATGATAACGAAAAGTATAAACATTGTATATGTTTCAATATGAGCACTTTATATGTGTTATGAGCATTTTGGAAACATAGATTTTATATAAACATTGCACATGTGTTGAGAATATGGAATATTGTGGATGTTATATCACTTTTGGACACATTGTATATGTTGTGAGAATTCTTTAAATGCATATTTTGATTAACATTGTAAATGTTTTCGAAATTTGTACATTTCATTTTAATGTGGAACTTATGCATTGAGTCGGTGAGAATGGATGACCGGAGGATGGGTCGTGGTATTGAACTTGTAAGAATAACATTGTTGGGAAGGGTTTAATTATATTTGTAAACTTGATTTGTAATTTCGGGGATGAAATTCCTTAAGGGGGGGAAGGTTAAAACGATTCCGATTTTGACCCGTTATCTATTACATTCCGGACTCGGGTTGGTATGGTTTAGAATGGTTGTTTATATCTTGTTCCTCTTGTCTTCCCTTTATTTTGGTTATCGGGTTGTAATTGTGCGTTTGGAACAGGTTGGTTGCTTGTACTTCAAAACCTGTGTTGCCCAGATTTTGTCCTTTCCACTTGAGCGGACATTATCATGCTCGAGCAGGCTTCACAAATTTTGCTTCTTCGCCCGAGCATCCATTCTTGCGCTCGAGCGGGATTTGTCTACTCTCAGTATTTTTGCAGAGTGTATTGGATGCTTGAGCACCCAGTTTTATGCTCAAGCAAGGACCTTTATCTACAAAACTTCTGGAAGTGTGTATTTCATGCTCGAGCGACGCTTTTCACGCTCGAGCGGACCTTTGTGCCTGATGCTCAAGCTTCACTTTCCACGCTCGAGCGGGCTGCGTGTACAACAGTCCGAGAAGATGACATTTTGAATCACTTTTTCTTCTCTCTCTCTCTCTCTCTCTCTAAAACTTTCCAAAAAGCTTGTTCTTGGGCCTCTCTCTCAAAAATTCACCTTCTCTCTAAAATTTCATCTAAATCCGTTGGGATTTCCACCCTAGTACCTTTGAGAAAAAAGGTAGAGCTCTTATTTTGATCCGAATAGAATTGGGTTTCGTCATTTTTGGAGTCTCACTCTTGCTTGGCTCAACTTCTTCCTTTGAGGTAGGGATTCTTTCTACACCTTCATATGATATTTAGCTTAGTTATTTGTCTCTTGTATAACAATGGTGTGATTTGGGGGTGTTTTAAACAAACCTAGGGTTTTGGCATAAATGGAAATAGGGGTTTTGGTGAATACGAAATCAATGGGTTTGGGAACTTAAAATATGTACATGCTATGTCAAAATAGTTGATGTGGGTACATGGGTTGATATTTGAAAAAGGGGGTTTACCCTAATCGGGTCAAATGGTTATTTTGTTTAAATAATTGAATTTGTCATCGAAAAGGGTGAAGTTGAGAGGGTATTGATATGAGTGGTGAGATTGGTTATGTATTAACTCATTCCTTTGGAAGTTTTGAATAAACCATTTGTTTGAGATTAAATATCTGTTTAGAGATAACTGTATTGGGCTATCGGTGGAGGATTGCTTTGACTATTATAGAAATTGCATGTGGATTAGGTGAATTGAAACTAATCTTTTGATGGTTGTCATTGAATATGACCGTGTTTATATACATTTTATGTGTATGTCTGTTTGGGAGTGGAAAGGGGATGTGCTCCATGTTTGATTACATGTTTAAGGTGGAGAAAGGGGATAGACTCCATTATAATTAAGTTGGCCAGAGTGTCCTGGGTGAAAGCCCGAAATTATACATTGGTGCCTAGCCCGCGGACAAAATATCCGTAAAATGGCAATTGTAGTGCTTGTATAGCCTACGTTGACATGGGTCCCGTTTGACGGCTTCCTACGGATGAAATATCCATGAAATGGAAGTTTGAAGTGCTTATGCTTATGTGTTGTATGATTTGAAAATCATTGAGTTGTAGCCTCAGTTCGATTGTTGAGAAATAACGAAATTGACTCATGAATGAAGAAAAATAAGTGAACTGAATATGAAATGAAAGTAAGTGGATTAAGACTTGAAATTGATAGCTTATAAGTATATAAAGTTGTGAAGAGTTTTATCACAAGCATTGTTTATGCACTTGTATTTATACCTTTGCTAAATTTCATATACTGTGTTAGATAATTTCTACTGGGCTATGGCTCACCCTATTTGGGAATAACATTTTCAGATAATGATGGTATGCCTCCACCAAGGCAATAGCATTTTGGAGGGACCTTTGGGAAGCAAGAGCTTCATGTTTTGTTTATTTTGTATAGCCTAGGACTTAAGATGTAATGAGCGAAGCTCACTTTTATTGTAACCAAGTTAAGGCTTGGAAAGGTGTAAGCCAATAGGACATTTATTTCTATTAAACTCTTTTGTATCACCAACTTTTATGTAATGAAAGGACCATTTACTTTGATTCATGCAGTTATTTACATATGGTTGGATTGTATTTACTATATCATTTTGGGGGCGTTACAAAATTTCCTCAACATGCCATCTCATTCATCAGATCAGTAAAGAACCTTTTGTCTCCCCTCTTGTTCTTCCTCTCCTTGCCGATCGCTACCGCCACTAGCCTTCTGGTCCCCGCCGCTAGCCTTTCCAGTCTTCTCCCTCTCGCGTTTGCTCACCATTTTGGTACGTGATCCATATCTGTTTGCTCTATGTATGTTCTCTCTCTGCTCTTTCTTTCTTATTTCTCTCTCTGTATCTCTTTGCTCCTCCTTCTATTGTTTGATGGTGTTGTGATGATTAATGAGAAGGTCTCACAAAGTTAACAAATGCTCTGTTCTTTCAATTAATCAATGAACGGAAGTATTTTTTTTTAATATTTAATTTATAGTTTTGATCTTGTTTTATCAAAATTCAATAAAAACCTCTCCTATATCTGTCATGTGATTTGAGTTTGGACCATTGAAATTTTAAATTTAAAATCTTTTTCTTTAGTTACCTTTTTGTCTAAATTTTTATCTTTAAAATTTAGATCTTTTCTCTTCTTTTATTTTTTATATTTTTTGTTTTTGTTTTTCTGTATTATAAAAAGTGGATTTATTTTTATTTTTATTTTTATTTTTTTTAAGATTAATTATTAGTCTTTTAATATATTGGATTTTGAAGCCAACAATGACCTATATAGTCAAGACATGTATTTTTAGAACTATGTTGGATGTTAGACATTGTTACATTATCTCTAGTATTTGTTGCCTTATTGTATTGTTTGTGGAGTTTGATTAGATTAATTTTTAAGAACTATGTTGGATGTTGGATATTGTTATTTGTTTTTAGTATTTGTTGCCCTATTGGATTGTTATTGTATAATTTATTTAGATTGCTGGATTTTTAGTTTACTAGTTTGTCAATGTTAAATGTTAGATGAATAGACATTTATTTTAATTGACTATTTTAGTTAATTTATAAATTAGGTTTTTTTAATCTTTTATTCAAGTTTTGTGATTTGAATGAAGTTTTTTTTTAACCACCATTATTTGCCAATCGAACCGCCGGTTTTTATGGAAAAAATGGCTGTTTTTAATGACAAATTTGTCAATCCCCCACCCATCATGCGGTTTCTATTTAACCATTAAACCGCACCAACTCGCACCATGCACACCCCTCAAAAACTTTTGTACTTGTTCTTAATGCATGAAAGTCATATTATGAGGGTGCTTTGACCAAATTCTCTGATTTTTAAATTATAAGAGTCAACCGAGTAAGATTTTCCAGGAGGTTAGTCCATAGGCTTTCGCTTTAATTTTTTTAAAATCTAAAATCAACAAATTTAGCTTCTGAAAATTTAAATTGAGCCAATAAAATTAATATATAGTTTTTTAATCCCAAGGGATTGGCCTAGTGGCAAGGCCCTGGGTCATGGGGGTGTGCTCCCTTCAAAGTTCAGGGATTGAAATCTCTTAGGTGCTAACAATTTCTTGGGGTAATCCGACTAGGGGAAAACACCTTGAATTAACTATGGTACACTTGTGGGAAACTCCTTACCGAGGGCCTGCTCACCCCGGGAGATTAGTCGGGTTTTGATCCAGACACCCCAGTGCCAATAAATAAAAATAAAAATAAAAATAAATTAAGATATAGTTTTTGTATCTTAGTAGAAACTTTTGTGTCTGGATAGAATTTTGAAGAAGGTTAGGCAGTAAGTGTTATTTAATTTTTTTTAAATCTAAAATTAATAAATTTAGTTGTTATAGAGTTTTTTCAATTGTTTTTTAAAATCTAAAAGTTAACAAAATTTTGAAACTTAAGTAGGAGATTGTAGATTTGTGTTTAATTGTTTATAATGCTTTTGTTTTTGTTTTACTTAAATTTGGTTGTATATGTTTTTTTCTTATGTTTTTCTTATTGAATTTATGTGTGTATACCTTTACAAACTTTATCATGTATTATGAGTCAAACGAAAATGAGAGATGTTAGAAAAATGTAAAAACATTAAAATTTATAACAATAAATATAAATATATTGAAATCTATAACAATAAATAAAACTTTTTTGTGAAATTTGTCTCAAGATCATAAAATAGTAATATAAATTTCATAAATGAGCAATCTCCTAATAACCAAAAACAAGTTCAATAAATATCATTTTTTTAACGAGTATGATTAGTATGACACGATATTGGCAGTAGCTTTTAAATATTTTTCAAGTTTTAGCTAGTTTACTTGGCATCTTCCAGTAAACTCAACTATTTCTATAAATCCTCTGCCACATGCATCAAGGAATCGTTGTCCCATTTTCAATACAGGATAACTCTTTTTTCTAACAATAGAAGTTACGAGAAAAAAAATTATTTGTTCTACGTGCCCTTTTAAAAATAGGATATTATTTATTCATTTAATTGCGTGTTATTGATTACCATTAAGTAATTCTGCAAAATAATAATAACAATAATAATTATTATTACAAAAAAGTAGCAATAAAAAAATATCTACTAAAAGTTTTAGTCTAAAACAAACAGAGCTTGTCATATTTGGGTACCTTTCACTTGACCCACCATTCTTTCACTTGACCCACCATTCTTTCATCTCTAATCTTTATTTCTTATCTTGCGTTACATGGACTTGTTGATTTAGCGCAGAGTACCCGTGTTGACACAACATGACACGACACGGGTGCGGGTGTGAGATCTGTGTCGAACTCGGCATGGTTTTTTCGAACACGGCTGACATGAGAGAAGAGTGAAGAAGAATGGTTGATGTAACGCCCTCAAAATAAACTCATAAATTTACCAACAATAGCATGTCTAGACATAAGGAAATAAAGCAATATTATATTCCATCAAAGTAATCCTTACAAAATGTATTACATGTTAACAACAAAAGCAAATGCCCCATGGGTTTACAGTTTTCCAAGTTAACACTTGGTTACACAAAAGAAGAGTGCTAACTCTATACAAAATAAGCCCTTGGCTTGATATACATGTAATACAATCAAAAGAATCAAAAAGAGTCTTCAACTCTCATCAACATCCAAGCTAAGTCCTTGGAGGTGGCATGCTACCTGTACCTGAAAATAATGTCCCATATAGGGTGAGCCAACGCCCAGTAGAGATATGCTAAACACAGTATGAACAATAACTAAGACATTAGCAATTGATAAATGTTTAATTCTCATAAAATCGATTCATATCTCATTTCCATTTCATGACCGTTATGTCCATGTTTCTCTCCATTTTCCATTTCTCATCTTACAACAGATAAACATACAAGTTATATCATATCTCAACAGATAAGCCTACAAGCTGTATCCACGTTTCAACAAATAAGCATATTAGCTATATCAACACTTCCAAAGATAAGCATATCAGCTATATCAACACGTTAACTGACAAGCATATGAGCTGTATCAGTGGAGTCTATCCCCTGTCTCCTCCCAAACAACATCCGGTTTAGAGGTCCATCCCCTATCTTCCCCTAAACCGTGGAGTACATCCCCTATCTCCTCCCCCACACACACAACGTATATACACATAGGTCATATACTCAATCAATCAATACATAACATTATTGTATTCTATCAACCGTCATACTCTATGACATACCCAATTGATTAGTTTTAGTTTGCCTAATCATTAGGCATTGTCTACAACAATCAAAACTACCCTCTACCGGTAGCCCAAGCAATTATTTCTAAACAGATAATAAAAGCTCCAACAGATAAAATATCAACGTTTTTAAAAAAAATGAGCGATTAAAAAATCAAACTCCACCATCCTACTATATAATGAGCCAATTTCATTATTTTCCACTCAATTCCAATTAACAACAATATTTCCAAATTAATTATACCAATTAACTTGCACAACAAATTAGGGTTCTCTACCCCCTCTTCCATTATCAACCCAATGGTCCATATAACAACAACCAACGTCAATATCCTTGTTTTGAAACCAAAATACACGTTTTAGAATCAAAATAACAAAACCCTCTTTTAACATTTTGAGACCCTAAGTCCCAAAATTACCCAACTTCAACACTTTATCAAAACAACAAAAAATCTAGGTTAAAGACCATAAGAGTGAGTAGGAATCCCTACCTCAAAAGATGACACCCAAAGAAGAAGATGATGAAAACGAGAATGCTCCAAATCACAAGTTTCCCGGATCAAAAGATAGCCCTCGACGATCAATACCTAGAGAGAAGGCAAGGTTCTAGAGAGAGAGACTCAACAATGGAGTTTTGGAAAAGTAAGAGAGAGAAGAGATGTGAAAAAGTGATTTTAAAATGCCCAGCTGCCCTCTGTTATACGACATTCCCGCTCGAGCGGAAGACACAACGCTCGAGCGTCAAGAACAAAAAACTAAGTCCGCTCGAGCGCAAAAAGTCCCGCTCGAGTGCCAAGACACAAGAATAAAGTACATCCGCTCGAGCGCGAAAACCAGTCCGCTCGAGCGCGATTTTCCCCCTCCCAGAACTATTACCAAGAATGTACTACTCGCTCGAGCGCCAACAAGACCGCTCGAGCGCAACCCGCTCGAGCGCAGGAAACCCACGCGAGCGTAGAAAACACACATGCAGAGGTTTTGCAGGGACACGAAATACTGGAAGTGTGTAAAATCCGCTCGAGCGCCAAATGGCCCGCTCGAGCGTACAACGAAAACCCAAACTCTGCTCAAGCCCATAATTACTCGCTCGAGCTTAACACCAAAAACCTGGGCAACTAGATTTGAGACTTAGGCTCAACCAACCTGTAACCCACCTGTAACCCACCTGCCCAAAACATCCTAAAACTCACACAAGTGAAATCAAAGGATAACAACTAGGTATACAACCACCGACTTCGCGGAACCAACGTCCGGAATACAACAAATACAGAAAGGGAATACCGGGATCGCTATAACCTTCCCCCCTTAAAGAATTTCGTCCCCGAAATTAAACATAAGTTTTTCGAAAACAAGTTTTCTCAATTTCCAACAATATTATAACATAATATTTACCATTCTGACCCATTACCGGTCCATCTCATCTCTTTTCAAGAGGCATTTCTCATTACGCATAACAACCTGCATTACCAACATGCATTCCTTGAAATCTACCAATTTCAACTCATTTTCCACAATTTCATAACATATGCAACATTAATATCATGCTTGCAATCCCACAATTTACTTAACATACACCATGTTAAAACAACTTCCATTAACCAAAACATTTACAATGTTTTACAACTTAAGACATATACAATGCTCTTAAAGTTCAATGTTATTACAAAATTTATTACATGATTACACATCAACAAACATGTCCGGATACTTCTCACGAACTTCCAACTCACGTTCCCAAGTGGCTTCCTCCACTCCGTGATGCTTCTACAAAACCTTTACCATGGGGATGGTCTTGCCTCGCAAGACTTGATCCCGCCTATCCAAAACCCGAACCGGTCTCTCCTCATACGAGACATCCTCACCTACCTCCAAATCGGTCCAATCCAACACATGGGATGGATCCGGCTCGTATTTTCGAAGCATACTAACATGAAACACGTCATGAACCCCGGACCACTGCGGTGGCAAAGCCAAACGATAAGCAACTTCCCCAATCCTTTCAAGGATCTCAAAGGGACCGATAAACCAAGGGGATAACTTCCCACTCTTCCCGAACCTCATCAAACCTCGCCTAGGTGATATTTTCAAGAAAACATGATCACCAACCTCAAACGCCAAAGGCCTCCTCCTACGGTCGGCATAGCTCTTTTGGCGACTCTGGGCTGTAACAAGCCTCCTACGGATAAGCTCAACTTTCTCCGTCGTCTCTCTAACCAACTCTGGACCCAACAAAGGTGCGTCACCCACCTCGGCCCAACAAACTGGAGACCTACACGGTCGGCCATACAAGGCCTCAAACGGTGCCATACTGATGCTAGACTGAAAACTGTTGTTGTAGGCAAACTCTACCAAGGGCAAGTGCCTCACCCATGTACCACTAAAGTCCAGGACGCAACCTCGAAGCATATCCTCAAGGATCTGAATAGTACGCTCAGACTGCCCGTCAGTCTGAGGATGATAAGCCGTACTAAAGGTCAACTTAGTGCCCAAGGCACTCTGTAAACTCTGCCACAACCTAGCAGTAAAACGAGGATCTCTATCTGAGACGATTGTCACTGGGACCCCGTGCAATCTCACTATGTCTCGAATATACAAGTCGGCGAGATGATCTACCGAATCTCTCACGCGCATAAGAATAAAGTGCGCCGACTTAGTCAACCGGTCCACAACCACCCAAATAGCATCACTACCCCGTTGAGTCCTCGGAAGACCTACAACGAAGTCCATAGTGACATGCTCCCACTTCCACTCGGCAATAGACATGGGTTACAACAAACCCGCTGGCCTCTGATGCTCGGCCTTCACTTGCTGACAAGTAAGGCACTTAGACACGAAAACCGCCACATCTATCTTCGTACCCCGCCACCAAAACTGGCGACCTAAATCCCGATACATTTTAGTGCCTCCCAGATGCACCGCAAGACGTGAATGGTGAAACTCTCAGAGTACTTCCTCTCGGCAAGACTCCGGCACAAACAAACGGTCTCGGTATCTCACACTCAGGTCGGGATACACCGTCAAACCCTTCTCAACTTTCCCACTGGAGATCTTCTCTCGGAGGGAATCTACCTTAAGGTCACCTCTCTGTGCCTCTAACACTCGAGTCACAAGCGTAGGCTGCGCAACAACAGAAAACAACGCAGCAGCCTCAACGGATTCGCCCAGAAGCAAATCAAACTCCCCAAGTGCACCCAACATCTCCCATTCCCAAATGGCTATACAAGCTACATCACTAATGGATTTCCTACTAAGGGCATCGGCCACAACATTGGCCTTCCCCGGGTGATAGTGCAACTCGAAATCATAGTCCTCAATGAACTCCGTCCACCTTCTCTGCCTCAAATTCAAGTCCCTCTGTGTAAACAGATACTTCAAACTCTTGTGGTCCGAGAACACCTCGAACCTCTCGCCATAAAGGTAGTGCTTCCAGATTTTCAAGGCAAAGATCACTGCTGCTAACTCTAGGTCATGTGTAGGGTAATTCTTCTCATGTATTTTCAACTGACGTGAGCCATAAGCGACCACTTTCCCCTCTTGCATCAACACACAACCCAAACCCTCTCATGAGGCATCACAATAAACTGCATAACCCAAACCTCTCTCCGAAATAATCAACACCGGAGCGGTGGTCAATCTAACCTTCAACTCTTGGAACGACTTTTCACAAGTCTCACTCCACACAAACTTGACCCCTTTCTGCGTCAACCTAGTCAATGGCGAAGCTAACCTGGAGAAATCTTCCACAAACCGACGGTAATACCCAGCTAATCCCAGAAAACTGCGGATCTCAAACACACTCTTAGGCTGTGCCCAATCTTGCACTACCTCAGTCTTGGATGTATCAACAGACACCCCTTCCCCGGATACTACATGGCCTAAGAATCTGACTTCCCTTAGCCAAAACTCACACTTCCCAAACTTGGCATACAGCCTATGGGCTCTAAGCAGCTCAAGTACCACTCTCAAGTGTACCTTGTGCTCCTCCTCAGAAGGTGAATAGATAAGAATGTCGTCCATGAAAATAACCACAAATCGATTTAAGAATTCCCGGAAGATCCGGTTCATCAAGTCCATAAAGACTGCCGGTGCATTGATAAGCCCAAATGGCATCACCAGAAACTCATAATGGCCATACTGCGTTCGGAATGCCGTCTTCGGAATATCCTCCTCCCTGACCCTCAACTGGTGGTAACCCGATCTCAAATCTATTTTAGAGAAACAACGGGATCCCTTCAACTGGTCAAACAAATCATCTATACAGGGCATAGGGTACTTATTCTTAACCGTAGCCCGATTTAGCTTCCGGTAATCGATACACAATCTCAAGGCACCATCTTTCTTTTTAGCAAAGAGGGCCGGTGCTCTCCACGGTGAAACACTAGGGCGAACAAAGCCCTTATCTAGCAATTCCTGGAGCTGAATCTTCAACTCACTCAACTCGGCTGGGGCAAAATGATAAGGTGCCATAGAAATTGGCGCTGTGCCAGACACTAAATCAATAGAGAACTCTATCTCTCGGTGAGGTGGCAAACTAACAAGATCCTCGGGAAATACATCTGAATACTCACAAACCACCCTCGGCAATACAATCTGGGTCTCATCACACTCACCACTCATGAAGCTAGCAAGTAGACCACTAAGCTCACCCCGCCCTCGCGGGTCATACAACGGTGGCAATACACTACCAACCCGATCCCCCAAGAAATGGAAACACTCCCCTCTCAAGGTACAAACTGTAACCCTCTGGCAGTAGCAATCAATAACAGCCCGGTATGACGATAGCCAGTCCATACCCAAAATAACATCAAAACCCTTCATGGGCATAACAACAAAGGAAAAAGGAAGCCTACGGTCGGCGACCTCTATATCACAACCTCTATATCCGTGTTTCAAAATCAATTCACCCCCAACAGGCGATACTACACAAATAGGAGATGCTAACAATGCCAACTCCAACTCCAACACAGATGCAAATGCAGCAGATACAAAAGAATGAGACGCACCCGTATCAATCAATACACTAGCAACCGAGTTGCAAAACAGAAAGGTACCTCTCACAACTGACGGAGCCGGTACAAGATCCTGCGCGGTAATAGCATACACGCGCCCTGTAGGCCCCTGATCCACCTGCTCACCTCTAGGAGCAAAAGACTGCTGCACAGACTGGGATGGCGAAGCTCCCAGATTGGCCCTCGAGGCCTGTACAGACTGAGCTGGCTAAAAACTCTGCATTTGCCTAGAACCAGACGCTCCCGAAGTGGCACTCAACTGCGGGCAAAACCTCTTCAGGTTCCCCGGCTAACCACACTGATAGCAAGACAAGGACTGGCCCCTGCCCTGACCCTGGCCATGAGGTCTAGCTGAAAAAGAAGCAGCTCGCTGACCCCCTCCCTTCTGCTGGCAAACCGAAGACTTGTGACCCAGCTGGCCACATGCAAAACAAGTCAAGCCTCCCTGACTACCTCTCCCAGAGCCTGCACTCGGTACTGGAAAGGTCGATCTAGGCAAACCCCCCTGAGACTGTTGAGGGTTAAAACCCCTCTGTCTCCTGCCATCACCCTGGCCCTCTTGGCTCCTCTTGGAGCCACTATGTTTCTCCTCATCCTCCTCCTGCATCATAATTTCCATATGAGCTGCAGCATCCACCAAACGCCTATACTCCCGAATAAATGATCCTCCAAGCCTCAGCTTGAGTCCACGCCTCAACTTCCGCTCAAACTCAAAGCAACGACGTTCCTCGGACGCCACAAGTTCAGGTTCAAACTTGGATAAACTAGTAAAAGTAGCCTCAAACTCGGCCACTGACAAACCCTACTGTTTAAGCCGGCAAAACTGATCCCTCAGCTTCTCCCTAGCAGCTGAAGACAAAAACTTATCCTGGAAAGCATTCACAAAAGCCTCCCAAGTACCACCAACACTGTCCTTCTCGTATTTCCACCACTGACCCGCATCTCCCTTCAGTTGGAAGGATGCCAAGGTCACCTTCAAAGCCCCATCCTCGATGCCAAGCATCTTAAATGTCTTCTCCATTTGTTCCAACCACTCGTCAGCCTTAAGTGGCTCCTTTGGATCCCCAACAAACTCATCCGGGTTAGACCGGAAGAATTCCCTCTTCAAAAAGGAAGGTCCTGCCTCAGTTGCATAGGCCTGATCCTAATTCCCTGCTCTGAGAATACCCAAAGCTCCCGCTATCTCTCGGGCCAAGGCACTCATAGCCTGCTGACCCGCTGGCTCGGCCACATTGGCCTGACCAACTCCCTCCTACACTGCCGGAACCTCATCCAGTAAAGGCATCTCCTGCCTACCACGCCTGCCACGTCTACCACGTCCTCATCCTGACATCCTAATAAAGATAATCAAGACCATTAGCACATTCACAAATGTGCCGAAGCTATAACACTCGGGTCCTAAATGCATGGACAACTGTAATTCACTCCATGTAAGCACATAAACACATAAGCAATTACAAATTTCATTCCCGGATAATGACAGTCCCGAGGCGTTACTAGAGTTCCGATTAGAAACAGTATTGATCAAGTGCTTTTCCAACAAGACTCCCAGAAACCCAAGGATCCAGTCAACATCCTAGAAATTAAATCTCATACTCAAATAGTCACATGAACATGTTATCATATAAGCACATAACACTACATCTAAGTCTCTAGTCAAGCGAGACAAACCCATTGTGATACTAATCACTTCCCACGTACCCACAGTATTCGAACCTGGCTCTGATACCAAGTTGTAACGCCCTCAAAATAAACCCATAAATTTACCAACAATAGCATGTCTAGACATAAGGAAATAAAGCAATATTATATTCCATCAAAGTAATCCTTACAAAATGTATTACATGTTAACAACAAAAGAAAATGCCCCATGGGCTTACAGCTTTCCAAGTCAACACTTGGTTACATAAAAGAAGAGTCTAACTCTATACAAAATAAGCCCTTGGCTTGATATACATGTAATACAATCAAAAGAATCAGTCTTCAACTCTCATCAACATCCAAGCTAAGTCCTTAGAGGTGACATGCTACCTGTACTTGAAAATAATGTCCCATATAGGGTGAGCCAACGCCCAGCAGAGATATGCTAAACACAGTATGAACAATAACTAAGATATTAACAATTGATAAATGTTTAATTCTCATAAAATCGATTCATATCTCATTTCCATTTCATGACCGTCATGTCTATGTTTCTCTCCATTTTCCATTTCTCATCTTACAACAGATAAACATACAAGTTATATCATATCTCAACAGATAAGCCTACAAGCTGTATCCACGTTTCAACAAATAAGCATATTAGCTATATCAACACTTCCAAAGATAAGCATATCAGCTATATCAACACGTTAACTGACAAGCATATGAGCTGTATCAGTGGAGTCCATCCCCTATCTCCTCCCAAACAACATCCGATTTAGAGGTACATCCCCTATCTTCCCCTAAACCGTGGAGTACATCCCCTATCTCCTCCACCACACACACAATGTATATACACATAGGTCATATTTTCAATCAATCAATACATAACATTAATGTATTCTATTAACCGTCATACTCTATGACATACCCAATTGATTAGTTTTAGTTTGCCTAATCATCATGCATTGTCTACAACAATCAAAACTACCCTCCACCGGTAGCCCAAGCAATTATTTCTAAACAGATAATAAAAGCTCCAACAGATAAAATATCGATGTTTTTAAAAAAAAATGAGCGATTAAAAAATCAAACTCCACCATCCTACTATATAATGAGCCAATTTCATTATTTTCCACTCAATTCCAATTAACAACAATATTTCCAAATTAATTATACCAATTAACTTGCACAACAAATTAGGGTTCTCTACCCCCTCTTCCATTATCAACCCAATGGTCCATATAACAACAACCAACGTCAATATCCTTGTTTTGAAACCAAAATACACGTTTTAGAGTCAAAATAACAAAACCCTCTTTTAACATTTTGAGACCCTAAGTCCCAAAATTACCCAACTTCAACACTTTATCAAAACAATCAAAAATCTAGGTTAAAGACCATAAGAGTGAGTAGGAATCCCTACCTCAAAAGAGGACACCCAAAGAAGAAGATGATGAAAACGAGAATGCTCCAAATCACAAGTTTCCCGGATCAAAAGATAGCCCTCGACGATCAACAACTTTTTGTAAAGACCCAAGGTGAGGAAATCACTCTAGCTAGATCAATACCTAGAGAGAAGGCAAGGTTCTAGAGAGAGAGACTCAACAATGGAGTTTTGAAAAAGTAAGAGAGAGAAGAGATGTGAAAAAGTGATTTTAAAATGCCCAGCTGCCCTCTGTTATACGACATTCTCGCTCGAGCGGTCAAGAACAAAAAACTAGGTCCGCTCGAGCGCAAAAAGTCCCGCTAAAGCGCACAAGAATAAAGTACATCCGCTCGAGTGCGAAAACCAGTACGCTCGAGCGTGATTTTCCCCCTCCCAGAACTATTACCAAGAATGTATTACCCGCTCGAGCGCCAACAAGACCGCTCGAGCGCAACCCGCTCGAGCGTAGAAAACCTGCTCGAGCGTAGAAAACACACCTGCAGAGGTTTTGCAGGGACACGAAATACTGGAAGTGTGTAAAATCCACTCGAGCGCCAAATGGCCCGCTCGAGCGTACAACGAAAACCCAAACTCCGCTCGAGCGCATAATTACCCGCTCGAGCGTAACACCAAAAACCTGGGCAACTAGATTTGAGACTTAGGCTCGACCAACCTGTAACCCACCTGTCCAAAACATCCTAAAACTCACACAAGTGAAATCAAAGGATAACAACTAGGTATACAACCACCGACTTCGCGGAACCAACGTCCGGAATACAACAAATACAGAAACGGAATACCGGGATCGCTATAGTTAAGAAACTTATAGTGGTATCTAATGCGAGAGAAAGTGTAGCGATCCCGATTTTGACCCGTCTCTGTGTGGTGTTCCGAGCTCGGGTTAGTATGGTTTTGAACAATGTTACGTATCTTAGTTTCCCTGTATTCCCCTTATTTTGGTTATTAGGTTGTAGCGGTGTGTTTCGAACAGGTAATGTCTCCAAACCTTTAGATACGAATCCAACCCGAATTGTGCCTTGCAGAGTTATATCAGAAGTTAATTCTTTCATGTTTTGCCACTTCGCTGAGTAGGTTGGGGATCGAGCTGCTCGGTCAGCTCGCGGGGGTCCAGGGGGCAACGCCCAAGTGGGGCCGAGGGGCAGCGCCCCCTAAGCAAAAATACAAAATGCATTTGAAGTTGCTTGTCCGCTCGAGCGGCCGTTTATGCGCTCGGGCGGAGAATGTTTGGTTCCAGAAGTTTGACCTGTCTGCAAAAGTACTAGGAAAGTGTATTAGACGCTCAAGCGAAGCTTTCTGCACTCGAGCGGGAGGTTGTGTCTGACGCTCGAGCGGACCATGTTATATCAGTTCGTGAATTTGATAGTTCAGATCACTTTTTCGGTTCCCTCTCTCTATAAAACTCTCCAGAATTTCAGATTTAGAGCTTCTCTCTCTAGAAGTCATCTTCTCTCTTTGATTTCTTCAAATCCATTGAGATTTAGACCTAAGTTCTTCATCAAAGTTTATTATCATCTCGAGAGCTTCGTTGTGTGCAGTAGAGATCGAGTTTAGGCATCATTGATTTTGGTGTTTCATCTTAATTCTTCTTCAATACTTGAGGTAGGGATTTTCTTAGAGTTATATATATATATATATATATATTTGCAAGATCTAGATGATTTTCGAAATCATCCTTCGATAGCTTTGAAAATTGATTGTTGATTCAAGAAGTTGAGTGATTTTGAAAGTGGTTTTGGCTCTTGTTCTTTTAAAATGATCTTATGGTTTTGATCTTCATTGATTGAAGAACATATGATTTTTGAAAGTTTTCTTTCAAAAGATTTGAGTTGTACAGTTTTGGTGAGAAAACCTAGAAATTGGGAATTTTTAAAAGAAATTGAAAATCCATGAATGATATTGTTATATTTATTTTGTGTGTCAAAATAAATGGATATTTGAAAAATTTCTTACTTATATTTATATAAATAATGAATTTCTTGGAATATGAAAATTGTTGTTCATTTTGGAAATTATTGTTCAAAACATTAAAATAGTCTTGAAATGACTAATTGTTGAGGATACTTGAGAAGAGGGAATTGTGTTATTCCTTGGATGATGAATTGGAATAGAATTATTTATATTCGTCTTGTGAAATTAGCATATCAATTCATTTGATTACATTAAACTTTCAAAGTTGATTTGAAAACTTGCATTGAGAAAAGAATGTTGAGAAACAAGTTTTCATGGAATGGTTTTGGGATAAAGACATTGGTAAGTTTTGATAGGTGGTATAGATGATATTGAATAAGTTGGCCTGAGATTCCGAGGTGAAAGACTGAAAACCCAGGCGGATAGGTGTCGAGCCTTCTGGTTAATACCGGTAAAAATGACAATTTGCTAGTACTTGTATAGTCTACTTGCAGACATCGACCTAGGGATTACCAGAGTCGTATCTACTGCCCTTGAAATAAATTGTTAAGTTTTGAACAATTGAAATTGCATGACATCATTGAGCATGATGGTTTTCAAAAGATGAAAATGTGATTTACTTTCAAAAAGGGGCATAGCATGACATGTGCATTTCATCTCTTGAGACTTGTATAAAATGTATATACTTTGCTAAGGATTTCCTACTGGCTTTATGCTCACCCTACGGGATTTTTGTGCAGGAAAAGATGTGGTGAGCCCACCTAACTAAAGGCGATGAAATATGTGTTGAGAGTACAAGGCTCTTATTTTGCTGTAACTCTGTTTGTAAGCCAAGGGTTGTATTTGTGTGGGTTTGAATAACCATTTTGTGTAACCAGGCATAAACCTTGAAAACTTGTACACCCTTGGGGGTATCTATTTGTTTATGTTATTTTGATTTGAAGTGAATGTATTATCGCCTGAAGATTATTTGTATCATGTAATGCAAGTGTGGGGATTTATTTTCAGTTTTACTTTAAAGAATCATGGTTATCGTATTATCATTTGGGTATAAAAATTGGGGTGTTACAGAAAGCGAATCTGATGCGAGAAGGAGCTGATAGTGATCTTGACCTCTCATCCCCACTCACGATATCTGTCTTCTTTTCTCCCCATCTCGTTTTCTCTCGATCGATCTCCTCCTCCTCTCGATTGATTGACCCTCTTCCTATTCTCTGTCTTTCTTCTCTCTCCATTTCCTCTTCTCTATTAGTTGTGTATGTCGTCTTCTTCTTCTCTCTTGCTCTCTCTTCTTTTTAACAAAATAAATTCATTTTATTTTATATAAAAATATCAATAAATAATATCTCAAGAACATTTATTATATAATTTTTTTACTATTTATAAATAAATAAGATTAAAACATTTTTGTAGTGACCTCTTATCCGTATCTATTTTTTGGACACTTTTTAGATGAGTCCCCATACCCTCACTTGTTAGCTATGTTACATGGATTCAGGTACGAGCATTGGGTGCGGGTGTGTATCCAAGCATCAGATCTTCATAAATTTAAATCTTAGGATCTTGGAATACGTATCCAAAATCGGATATGGGTATGGGGACGCATCATATACACATATATATTGCATATTATATAATATTTTCGGATGAAATGTTGTAAATTATGTAGAAATATACTAGAAATTAAATAGGATTCAGAAAAAAAAAATGGAAATTCTATATCTAATTCATGTGAGAGGGTAAAAAGATTGCTTTAGGAATAGGCGAATCTGACGCTTAGACACATACTCGTATCTGACACTCGCACCCGAGTCCGTGTAACATAGTTCTTATCTATCAGTTCATCTACTTTATAGTTTTGTTGAAACAAAATATAAACTCATCATATGTATTTATAGATATATAGAGAATTAAGAATATTCAACATAAAACACAACAAATAAAAAATTAATAAAATGCAAACATTTACCTGCATTTGGTTGACGGTGGCCCATAATCAGATCCAATAAGCCAACTCAAGTTTCAATTTCCATTAGGTTTGCACACTCCATATAGCCTATGTCATACGGACTCGGGTGTGGGTGTATATCTAGGAGTCAGACTTTTCAAAATTAAAAATTGAGGATATGCTGATATGGATTCAAATTTGGATATGGGTACGGAGATACATTAAATAGTTATTTTTTAAATATATTTATTATATAAAGATGAGTTAAAAAAAAGTTAAGACCCAACCCGTATTATTAATAAAGATGTTTGCTAGATACAAAATACTAAAAGGCTTAAGGTTTTATTGTTGTACATAGTTTATAAATAGGCCCAAACTTTTTATTTATTTATTTGGTCACGTCCATTAGAGTTTATGACTTAGTAATAGGAATCGTCGGAAGGAGAGACGATTCTCGTCTAGAATCGCGATTTAGCGATTCATAGCAAGATTCATGGCAGAATTGCGTCCCCATCGAGATAGAATCGCGAATTTAACTGGATGGGAGTGATGGCGACACAGAAGGGGAGGGAAGAGAGAGAGAGAGAGAGAGAGAGAGAGAGACCAGGCTACGAAGAAGCAGTAGCTGCTAGGGTTTGTTTTGATGCTTATGTGGTAAATTATAAACATGAGAGTTGGGCTTAGGTATTTTTATTGGGCTTGGGAATTTTTTTTAGATCCATACAAACATTTGTTTGGGCTTGTGAGTTATTTTATTTAGTGCTTGGGTTACTTGATGATTTGCATCATAAACATGAGAGTTGGACTTGGGATGTTTTATTAGACCCAGACAGGCATTTGTTTGGGCTTGTGGGCTGTTTTATCAAGTGTTTGGGTTACTAAATTGACATACATATTTATTTTGTCTATCTAATGCGAATTTATAAAAATATTTATATTTTGTTAGCAACTCTATTTTTTTCATTTATAACATATATATATATATATGAAAAATGTTTGGGGGCCCTAATTCTGTGGCTCAAATGTGGCTCAAATGGCCAAAACGACGTCGTTTTGGCCATTTGAGCCACATTTGAGCCACAGAATTAGGGCCCCCAAACATTTTTCATATATATATATATATGTTATAAATGAAAAAAATAAAGTTGCTAACAAAATATAAATAGAATTCAAATTAAATAGTTATTTTTAAAATATATTTATTATATATAAAGATGAGTTTTTTTATAAAAAAAAGTTATCCCAACAATTTTTTTATGAATATGATCACACGGATAAATCATATAACAGCCCATGTTATTTAATAAAAAAAAGTTATCCCGACTAAAAGGCCTAAATTTTTATTGTTGAACAAAGTTTATAAATAGGCCCAAACTTTTTATTTATTTATTTGGGTCCAACCCATTAGGGTTTATGATACAAACCAGCCAATAGGCCCAAGTGTTAATTTATTTATTTGAGTCAAGCCCATTACGGTTTATGAAACAAGCCAGCAGCCAACCAAACTTCTCTTCTTTCTTTCACACGCGCACAACTACAAGATAATGAAGGTCTTTGTCTCTTCTCTTTTCTCACACATGGACAACACGATCGAGAGAGAGAGAGAGAGAGAGAAGATTGAGAGACAAAGAGATTAAGATTCACAATTCCTACTACTAAGGATTCAACAAATCTAGATCTTGAACCCAAATGTAAGTATTTCAACCTTTTTCCTCTTTGATTAGCCGTGTTCGAAGAGTGGAGACGAATCCGACACAGATCCTACACCCACACCTGTGTCGTGTCGACACGGGTACTTAGCCCCAAACTACCAAGTCCATGTAACGTAGCATATAGCTAATATATAGTAGGATTGATGTTGATGATGGTTAGAAGTAGGAGGGAAATGGAATTACTACACTAGTATAGCTGATAACTTAAGTTTTTCTAATCCTAATTAGAAAGAATTGAAAAAGAGTAACTATATTATTTTAAAATAGAGAAAAAAACGAATAGAGAGAACATATAGTGAAATAGATATAGATACATATTGGATTTTCCTATTTTATGAGTATAGATAAATAAATGATAATACAAATCATAAAGTGAACATTGTTGAAAAGTCCAATCTAAGGAGGATATAGACAATAGGTCCAATAAATATTTTTTGTTGATGAGAGGTTCACCATTTGTGAAATAGTTTGGTGAGAAGTTTTTTTGTTATTTGGAAGACATTTTGTTTCCAATTTTACCCCTTAATTTATTTGTTGACTTTTTTTTATCTGTTTAATTTTTGTGACTATCTATTGAAATTTATATCTACCTATTCAAACTATTTTCCCATCCATTCATTTTTTATCTCAACCTATCTATTTAATTTTTGAATAGATATGAGCCTTTTGGAGAGAGAAGAGAGTGATCTGTTCAAATTCACAAACTTTGTTTTTGCTATCTGTTGAAATCCCCACAACATAGATATATAAAGAAATGACATCATTGATTTGTCAAAATCATCAAAATTACCAAAGATTTGATATATTTCCCGCCTTTTATATACTATCCATCACATTACATTCTTCTTTACCCCATCTTATTGATAACACAATTAAAACTTCTAAAATTATGCAAAAAATAAAATGAAATAAAATAAAATCCTCCAAAAATACAATAAACCGTCCCCCCCCCCAAATGGCCCAAATCTCTACAAATCCATCTCATGAACAACAATGCCGTCATTGTCACATACCGAACTCCATCTCGGCAACTTGACTCTTCATCATTCAACAGTTCCTACAAAAAACAAAAGCACCAAAACAAACAAACCACAAATTTTTATTTTTTTAGCTCTTAGAAACAATTAGTCCAACAAGTAAAGTTCACTATCCATTTTTCAAACTCACCTGTGAACTATTGCTCTCGTGAAATCATTTACTTTATATTTTGTAAGAATGCTCATATTGTAACGCCCCCAAAATAATATATACAATAAAGATAACTCATATGCGGAATAAATATGAGAAACAACATACTCTCATACATATCAGAGTTCACTGTTTAACAACCAGTTAAATGCCATGTAGGCTTACATCTTTCCAAGTCATTGCTTGGTTACACAAATTGAGTCTCGCTCATTACATCTTAAGCCCTTGGCTTTACAAATAACAAATATACACACATAAGGCATAATTAAGAAACTCTTGCTTCCCAAAAATGCATCCACGCTATTGCCTTGGAGGAAACATTTCACTTGCACCTGAAAATGATATTCCTGTATAGGGTGAGCTAACAACCCAGTAGAGATAATCTAACACAATATATGAGGTTTAGCAAAGGTATAAATACCACGTGCATAAACAATTCTGATACTAAAACATCCACAAGGCCTGCATATTCATATGCCAAAGAGACCCAAACCTCATATCCATTTTCCTTCAACTCCTTTCAAGTTCATATATGCTACTCAATTCATGAGTTAAATTCATTATCTTTCAACAACCAAAATGAGACTACAACTCAATGGTTTCCAATTATGCAAAACACACATAAACACTTCAAATCTGCCATTTTACAGATATTTTGTCTGAAGGAATCAACATCCATTTATATATGAAATTTCGGGTCTTTCACCCAAGACACTCTGGCCAACTTGTTTAAAATGGAGTCCATCCCCTTTATCCTCCCAAACAAATATACATATGCAATGCATTTATAAACATAATCATATATGGAGTACATCCCCTTTCTCCTCCCAATAAACATACATATACAATGTATTTATAACATGGTCATATATGGAGTACATCCCCTTTCTCCTCCTAATAAACATATATATACAATGTATTTATAACATGGTCATATTCAATGACACCAATAATGGATTAGCATTAAATCGCCTAATCCTCATGCAATTTCTACAACAATCATGACTATCCTCCACCGATAGCCCAATACAATTATTTCTAAAGAGATGTTCAATCTCAAAATAAGTATTTGACTCAAAAACTTACATAGGTGAGATAATACATATCCAATATCACCAATTATAACCACAACCTCCCTCTTACCAAATATCAACCCAAACACCAAAATCAACTATTTTGGCACAACATATCCTTGTATTCAAACCTTAAACCCACTTATGCCAATCTTATCAAAAATCCTTCTTTTCATTTCACACCCCAAATCCTAGATTTGTCCAAACCACAACCAAATCTCATCATCTGTACACAATAGCAAATAACTAAGTTAAAACCCATATTATAGTGTAGAAATTCCCTACCTCAAGTGTAGAAGCCCAAAAGAGAAAAACCAAGCAAGAGATGAACTCCAAAGATGACGAAATCAACTTCTACTCGGATGAAAATAGAGATCTTGAAGAGCTCAATCTTTTTATCAAAGGAAGAAGGGTGAGGAGATCACTAGATCTAGGTCAAAATGTATGGAGAGAGGGTATTTTAGAGAGAGAAGCTCTCAACTTAGGGTTTTGGGAAGTTTTAGAGAGAGAAAGGACAGCAAAAAGTGATCTGAAATGTCACTTTCACGATTTGTTATAACATGGTTCACTCGAGCATGGAAAGCCCTGCTCGAGCGTAAGATACAGACTCCCGCTCAAGCGTGAAATACGCTCTCCCAGTATTTTTCCAAACACAGTCCCCGCATGAGCGCCCAAATTCCCGCTCGAGCGTGGAACAAAATTTATGAAGCTTGCTCGAGCGCGAGAATGGCCGCTCGAGCGGAAGAGCCAAATTCTGGGCAACAGCCATTTGTACAAAAAGACAACCAACATGTTCCAAACTCGCCCAACAAGTCCCAAAACTCAAGTTCAAAGAATTAAAGGGAGGAAACAAGACCTAGACAACAATATACAATCACAGAACCCAAGTCCGGAACACAATAAAGGTCGTGGTAAAATTGAGATCGCCATACACATATAGATATAAACAATTTAAGAGTGTAGTTTTGTACTCTTTTAATTACATGAAAGTATTTGAACCAAAAGTGTGTATAAAAACGAAACAGTTATAGTGTGGGAATAGTTTTGAAGGCAACATCATATTAGAAATTAGAGATGAGAAAATGAAAGCTGACCGAAGTACCAAAATCACCATCGTCAAACGACAGTTGGATCTTCTTGGTAGGGCTGCAAATGAATCGACACTACAGGAAATATGGGTTTAGGTGGCGTTTTTTTAACGGCGTTTTTTAAAACGCCACTATTTTTAATATTTAACGGCGTTTTATAAACGTCTTATTTTTCTTTAATTGAAACGGCGCCGTTTTATGAATAGGAGGCGTTTATTTACGCCTTCAAATGCGTGTTGTCTCACGCGCCCGTTTCCAATCTGAGAATCTCATCTCCCAAATTGAGCCGATGCACTTACAAATAATCTCTCTCTCCCTCTCCGCTGTCTAAACCCTGATTATCACAGATTCAGTTGCTTATCAATGGAATCCTCAGAAATCGAAGTTCTCTCTCGAAATCGAAGTGATTCATCAGAGCGATTTCGAAGTTCATCTCAGCGATTCAGATCTTGAAATCGAAGTTCATATCTCGAAATTTTAAAATTCTGAGTTCATATCACTTCGATTTCGATTCAGATCGTGATTCAGATCTCAGCGATTCAGATCGGTCTCAGTGATTCATATCTCGAAATCGAAATCGAAGTTCGATTCAGATCGTGATTCAGATATCAGCGATTCACATCGGTCTCAGTGATTCATATCTTGAAATCGAAATCGAAGGTCATCTCAGCGATTCAGATCGGTGATTCAGAAGGTATTTGTGCATGTGCCTTCAGAAATTGCCGCTCATGATGTTCAGAAATTGCTGTTCTGTTGTTTGATTCTCCTCTTGAGTTCCGTTCTGTTCCTCACTGTCACCGCGAGATCGCCGATCTTCAAGGTATGTTTCGTTTCTCTACTTTCTTTTTGATCTATACAAATTGCATATATATATATATATATATATATGTGTGTGTGTGTGTGTATGTAT
>NW_021025059.1:0-54707 GCF_004153795.1 Camellia sinensis
GTGTATAACTAATGTATTAATGGCACGCCATATGCACGTCGTAGAAAGTTTTATTATTTACGGCGTGCATTGTAAGTCGTAAAAAAATCATCGTTATTACCATTCACGGCCTACACAATAGACACACTGTGGTTGGAAAAATATTTACGACGTGCAAAAAAAGCAAGTCGTATAAGTGAGAAACTATGGTGCGCATTTATTGTATGCCGTTAATGTGGTGCCGTAAAAAGTCAGTTTTGTTGTAGTGTATGCCTCCTTTTCTAAGAAATTCCAGATATCTTAATACCAGGGGTTCTTGTCTGGAGCCTCATCTATCGCGGTGATGGTTTCATAGGCCGACGTGTACTTCTGTTCAATAATAATCGGATGCATCCTAACTCCCAATGGAATGTCTACCATAGAAAATAGAGTTGCTAGTGCATTAGTGAATCGGTTGTTCTCTCTTATCAGATGGGTAAATGTCAACTTTTCAAACCTCGGAATTAGCATATCCAAGACTTGATGGTAAACCTTCATTTTTTTCTTCTTTAACCCGCCAATCTCCGTTGGCTTGAGACATAACCAAATTCGAATCCCCGATGATGTCCAACCTTTTTGCCTCTAGTTCCAAACGTTGCTTCTAAACCAGCAATACACGCCTCATATTCTACATCGGTGTTGCATACTTTGAACCAGAGTTTGAAAGCTAAGGGTATGTGGGAATCATCGGGTGGTATCAGCAACACACCGATCACATAACCGTATTGATTCGTCCATGTTTTCCCCTCTATTTGCAAAATATTTTCATCTGGGAAAAGGTACTCCACCGCTTCATCCCCCTCTACTGGGTGATCTTCCAAGAATTACGCTACAACTCTCCCTTTAACAGACTTGCATGTAACGTATGTAAGATCAAATTCGAAGAGAAGAAGCAACCAACGAGCTAGCCTACCCGTAAGAGCTGGTTTCTCAAAGAGATATTGATGGGATCTAATCTCGAAACCAAGATTACAGAGTGAGCTAATAGGTAGTGCCTCAACTTCCTGGTAGCCCATACAAAGGCTTGACAAGATTTCTCAAGGGGAGTGTAACGGGTCTCGTAATCTAGCATTTTCTTGCTCAAGTAGTAAATGGCTTTCTCTACCTTAGCCTTTGACTCCTGAGCTAACATAAACCCCATAGTTGAGTTTGTCACTGACAGGTACAAAATTAGCAGTTTTCCCAGTTCTAGCAGCAATAACACAAGCAAATTCTGCAAGTACTGCTTGACCTGTTCAAAATCGAACTGATAGCGATCATCCCATTGGAACTACTTTCCTTTCTTCAGGAGACCAAATAGTGGTTCAGAAGTCAAGGTTAATTTTGAAATAAACTGCCTTATGTATTGAACTTTATCCAAAAAGCCATGCAGCTCCTTTTCAGTCCTTGGTGGTGGCATTTCTAAGATGGCCTTGATTTTGGAAGGATCTACCTCAATTCCTTTCCGTGTGATTAAGAATCCTAGCATTTTTCCTGTTGTTACATCGAAGGTGCATTTTTGTGGGTTCAACCTCAATCCATACTCTCTGATCCGTTGAAAGAATTTTTCCAAGGTGGTGTAATGGCCCTCTCGATCTTTGGACTAGACAATCATATCATCCACGTACACCTCAACCTCTTTATGGATCATGCCGTGCAGAATGTTAGTTGCAGCTCTTTGATAAATGGCTCCAGTATTCTTCAACCCAAACGACATGACTCAATAGTAATAAGTGCCCCACAGAGTAGTGAAAGCAGTCTTCGCCCTATCCTTGGGTGCCATCAGAATCTGGTTATACCCAGAAAATCGGTCCATAAACGAGAGCAATGCATGGCCCGCGGTGAAGTCTAACAACTTATCAATACACGACAGTGGAAAATCATCCTTCGGACTAGCCTTGTTTAGATCCCTGAAGTCGAGACAGACTCTAATTCTTCCATCCTTCTTTGGGTCTGGAACAATATTGGCCAACCACGTTGGATACTCAGATACAAGCAAGAGCCCTGCCTCAATCTATTTGGTAACTTCTTTCTTTATCTTCAAAGCCCAGTCTAGACGAACTCTATGCAGCTTTTGCTTAACTGGCCAGGCCTCAGGATCAAGAGGGATCCAGTGCTGTACAATCTCAGGATCGATTCCGGGCATGTCTTCGTAGGATCACGCGAAAACATCTTTGAATTTTTTTAATAAAGTGATTAAACGCTCGCGTTCCTCCAGAGACAGTGTGGACCCAATCTGGACCAAGCGAGGACCTTTCTTAGTACCCACATTAATTGATATAATTTCATTTGTACAAGGCCTAACACGCCTCTCCTCCTCATGATCAACCAAATTTTTCAAAACTCGAGGAATTTCTTCCTCTTCGTTTATGTCAAAATTTTGAAAATTAAGATCAGTACAACAAACCAAGGGCACAGAGAAGTAGGCAACATTCACAGCATTTCCATTCAAAAAGTCTGGATCTTCGGCTAAAGTAGACTCAAAAGAAAAGCTAATAGATGACCTAGACAAGACTTTGGTATCCGGGTTACCACTCCTAAAACTACCAGACTCAGAGGAACTCGAATCTGACTCTGACTCCATAGACTTAGTGGAATCAGATCCGGACTCACTATCCGATTTGAGACTATTAATGACGCCTTGCTCAAACTTCTAGACTAGGCGTGGAGCCTTAGACGTGTCTACAATAAGATTGAAGAAATCCACTACTGGGGTATCCCCGATCATTGAGATAGTAAAACTATCCCCCAAGTTAGTGGTCTCAACTCCAGCAGTAGAACTCATCAGTAAGTCGGCCAGTGCTTTTCCCAACAGCTCCTCCTCTTCGATGTCCAGGTTTGTAGTCCTGCCTTGATCTGTACCAGTGCTTAGGCCCGCCTGCTCATCCTCCTCTTCCAGTAACTGGTGCCCAAAGAAGATTTTGAACCCAGGATACCTAGTCTTTGTCTCTGTCATACCAAGGCTCCGGGAATCCACAAAATCAGAAATCTTCTCTTTGGCAGACAAAGCGTCCATTCAGGGTTTCCCGTATAGGTCTGTGGACTAACTCATACTGCTTTCCAATCCTCTTTGCCTTCAATCTTTCTCTCAACTCTTGCCCTTTCCTTTGCCAATTTGCAGCAGTAGGTTTGTATCCTAGCGCAAAAGCATGGGGGTTATGACACAGCTTCTTAGCAACAGTACCTTCCTGTCTTCCACTTCGGCCTAGTCCCGACCTCGGCATATGCCCCTATTTGTTCATCATGTATATGGATTACACACTCACATAATGTCCATCGCCCCCTGCCATGATGGTTTGGACCAACCAGGCTTCTACTAGAAAGAAGCCAGAAAAGAACACGTCTTCTTCCCCATGCATGATTTCTAATAATGGTGTAGTGGTTCGCAGAGTTACCGTACACAGTGGCGATCCCATCTTTGAATGGCTACTTCACTAATTGATGGACTGTTGATGATACAGCCTTCATCTAATGTAGCTAGGGCCTTCATAGTAGTAGGTTGAATGTGGCCGGAACATCCATGACATGGAATTCCACTTCATGTTCGGACGGGCTGATTAGAATATTACTCTCGAATGTTCCCATGACGTCCCAGCTTGTATTACCATAAGCTCAGACAGCTTGGGTCATGGGTGTAAAGTCAATCAGCCTTAAATCGATGGCATAGGTAGTTCTCACTAGGCACACATTGATCGCCAATTTGGAATCTACTAACACGACTAGAATCCATTTTTTTTTACTTTTCAAGGTAATATACAAAGGCCTATTGTGGTTGGCACCCTCAGGAGGCAATTCTTCATCCATAAGGATATTACTAGCATGACGTCCCTAGAGGTGACTAATGACACCAATTGGTCAGCGATGGTGTCAATAGGTAGTTTGGTTCTGTTTATTGCTTCGAACAGGGCATGCCTATGCTCCCGAGATGCCATTATCAGTCCCCAGATGGATATATCGGCCTCGATCTTCTTTAGTTGTTTCAAGACTAGGTTTTCTTCAGTATCCTTCTCCTTTGCTTTCTTAGCCTCTCTGTTGGAAGACTCTGGCTGGTCTATCATTGTGGGTTTGAAGTACCAACTTCTTCGGGTCATGTGATTGATCTCATCGGTATACCAAGTGTCATCTAGGGTATCAACTTTCCAACCTTTGTTAGTGTACGCATGACTTAGGTCGCTGTCTTCCCATTACTCTCCCAAAGTCATGACCGGACTGGCATCAAGTTCCATCCAGGGCATATTAACATCACTCACCCCATCATCATACCATTCTTCTTCTACCACAGCTTAAGTTTCAACATCTCGATACTTTCTGAGTTTCCTCAACATCCTCTTTCGGTCATTGGGATCCTATTCGACTTTTCTGGTTATCGGGGCATCACCCACCGTTGTTTCAAGTTCTTCTTTCCCTTTTCCTTTGCCATGTTCTAGAGCTATCTTCACTTGGATCCCCTCTATCCTTTCCTTTTGAAATTATTCCAGTGCATGTACCTTCGCAATAAGAGGTGCTGCCTTAGCCTTACCCTTAACAGCAACTTCCTCTTCTCTCCCGGTCTCTCCTGTCTGTTCCTCCACATCGGACTCTTCCCCACATAACCATCCATTGCTAATTTCTAGCTAGCTCGGGTCCCACCATCCTATCTGTACACAGCTTGCATCTTTTTTCTCGAAGAAGTAAAGATCCTCCAGATCCTCTTCTAATTGTATCATATCCTCCTCTAGGTTTGCTAAGTCATTCAGGCCTTGGTCGGGCCATTCATTCTGATTTTGCGCAATTTGGTCTTCCCCGATAGCATTAATGCTGAGAAAGTGCAACAGTATGACTACTAGCTTCGGTTGATTGATGGAAAAAATGCATAAACTAGGATGGTACTCCTCTGTGGGTGACCCCCTTCTTTATGACACAAGTATCAGACAACCCTGTCTTTAGTGCATTCTTCTCTTTTTCCATTTCTACTGCCACGGGCCTGGGTTGGGTTTGTGGTGTCAGATCCATCATGCACATGTCTGTGCCTTCTGGAATGACCATCTCCGGTTTTGGTAGGTAGGATGAGGTAATGTATGTGCTAGGGTTGAAAATAGGTGGTAGTGTATGGATGTGGATAATATTTACGGGCGAGGGGACTTGCTTGTGTGTAGGAAGTGGGTTGGTTGTTACGTTGGGTTTGGAAGGTGGGGTGATGACTTTGTTGTCAATGAGATCTTGGATCTCATGACGTAGACAGTAGCACATGTCTGTGGGATGGCCATGTTGTTGGTGGAAGATACAATGCTGGGTAGGGTCGTGTTTGAGTGGTAATGGGTCTAGAAGTGGACAAGGATCAAGGGGCTTGAGATGCCCTTTTTGCATTAATAGCTTGAGGGCGTAGGTTGGGCTCATATGGAGGGGGGTAAAGCCTCTACGGTTTCGGGGTGGATCGGTATTTTGTGAAGGTTGTGACGTTGTGGTAGTAGCAAGAGGATCAGCCATCTTGGCCATTGTGACGACATTGTTGACATCTGTAGGCCGCAGAACAGTGTTACTGCTAGCATTGGTATTCTAGGAGAATGGCCTTCTTACGGGTTCACTTGTTCTGTGGATAAAACCCTTTTTTTAAATGCACTCTCGATCTGGACCCCCAGCTCATGTAAGGAAGCAAATATGGACAACGGTGCCACTATCATTCTCTGCAACATGTCTGGCTCAAGGTTCAGGACCACTAGTCGGACTAGTTCTCTTTCGGCAGGCCTATTTGTCATTCAGGCTGCCTTGGCTCTCCATCAGGCAACAAAATCAATGAATAGTTCTTTGGTGTTCTGGGTAGTAGCCTCCAACTCACTAATGGTTACTTCTATCTAGGTGTTATATAAGTACTGATTGACAAACGCCTCAGATAGCTCCCCCCCAATTTCGTTTGGTAGAGTCCTCCAAGTTAGCATACCAAATGGCCGCCACATCAGACAGGGTTCTCCCAAACAATGAAAGCTTCTATACTTGAGACAGACCCATGGGCCTCAATACATCCGAAAACAATTGGACATGCATGATTGGATCCCTACTCCCATCGAATCTGTCGATGTAGGGCATCTTAAATTTCTCTAGTAATCTGGCTGAAGCCTCAGTGTACCCATCTTCGATATCTGGAATAGAGTTGAAGCCTTAGGATTTCTTCAATGCTTTCTCCAATCTAGCAATCTTGACCAAGGCCGGATCAATTTCATTGATATTAAAAAGAAAAATCCCTGGAGGAGGTTGAACTGAAGGACGATAAGCTGGAGTTGGGGGAAACATGTTATAGACACCCTATTTTTGACGGCCCTTTAAGACTTGGATGTTCTTGCAAGTACATCCGGTGATGAGTCTGATTGCTCGTCGAGCGCTCGAAGTCTCTAGCAGAATGCCACAGGTTTGAGCATTTCAAACCCTCCATCCATTTTGTCTCATCTTTGGACCATGCCTGGGTGTTTTTAGCCTGAAGTTCCAGATGGCCTGCCGGCCATCCTTGGAGGCTATCGGCCACCACTTCTCCTTTTCTAGCCATTGATGTGCCTTGTCGACCATCAATGAAGCCTTGTCGGCCACCACTGACGGCCGGCCGACCACCTTTGTTTGCTATAGATATTTTGTGATATTTTGTACCAGCTGTTTGCACAGATTCATGCATCTTCCGACACATGTGTGGCTGGATGTTTATAAGAGAAATTTTTTTTTCTATATATAGGACCCCTCTCTCTTATGTGAAGGAGTTACAAAATTTGAAGACATAAAATTTCTCTCTCTCTCTCTCTCTTACAATTTTGTGCCTAAGTGCTTGTTTTCTCTACACTTTTACATACACTACCTTAACCAAAGTTGCTAGTCTTTGAGCTAAGGTAACTTGGGACCTTCTTTGAGCTCTAGAAAGTGGTTTTGACTTGGATTGTTGGCCAACTTGTGCTTTGTTTCAAAGGTATAACACTTGTTTTGTTTATACTTGTTTTGTATACTTGTTTTTCCATCCTTTTCAACTATTTTGAGGTTGGTTTTGAACAGTGAAAATGGTGGTTTGAGCCCCTTTTTAGTTGGGGGGTGGTTCACCGTTCTTGTTTCTTTGTTTGTAAAGCTTTTGTGCCTTTATTCATCACTTTAAAACCAACCTCTTTTGGGCCTTTTACCCACTGAATTTTAGAGGTTTTTCAGTGGTAAAAAACTCATTTTGAAGTCCAAATTTGGAGGGTTTAGCCTCCTCTCCTTGTGTCTTGTTTGCATGCCTAGTTAGCCTCATGCTTTAGCTTAATGTTTTAGCTTTTTGTGGCTCAAGTCCAGGACGTTTTAGGCACTATTTTGACCTTCTTTAGCTCTGTTTTGGGCTGGTTAAGTCTTTTGAGTCTTGTTTTTTATAGTTGTAGTGTAAATTCCTTACAATAGCTTGTTGTTTTAAGGCTTTAAACATCATTGGTTCAAGTTGATTGCATGTTTTAGTGCTTTTTCTACTTCATTGTAGCACTTGTAATCCCTGCAATCTCCCTCATTTCTTCACTTTTTGTTTTTGCTTTCAAAGTGGTTTCAAACCATTTGTTTACCTAAGTGTGAAGTGGAGGTTCTACACCTAATGGTTTAATTCCTTAGGGGGTTCATTACCAACAATGTAATGCCTCTTTCGTGCCCAAATCAACTTGTGGTTTGAACCCTCCTTCCATTAGAGGACACTCACCAATGGACTTAATGGATTAAAGGATGATTTGGTAATTAAAATAAGTAAAAAAAATTGACAAGTAAAAAAGACAAGATAAGCATTCTTTTTGTTTGTGTTCAAATCGGACGTTAATTTGAACACAAGGTAAATGGGACATTTCGTACTCAATAGTGATGAAATCTGTCATTTTTCTAGGTCTTCATTGCCCTTGATCAAGCATGATAGGGTGATGGCCATTTAAGTCTTGTTTTTGCATTTATTGAACTTGCATAATTGATTTCACAAGCCATCATGCAATGAAATTGCTTGATTGGTGGCTTTGTGAACCACATCTTGTCCCTCTGTTGATTCCCTCATGAAAACAAGAAACAAAGTGTGCAGACAAACCCTTGGAATCTCTTTTTTGCTCCGTTTGTGCTCTGTTGCAGCATGGTGACCTAATGCATTAGTGGCCGGTAGTGCATCATTCATGGCCGGCAATGTTTCATTTCTGGTCGGCAGTGCTCCTTCTTGGTCGGCAGATGGCTAGTAGCATCCCTTCGTGGCCGGTAGGCCACTGGTGTAAACCTCAGCAAAGATTTGGTAAGTGTAGACGTCCCCGAACGCCCCGGGAGGGAATCCCGTTTTGTTCATTTGGGGTCACTACAGTTCAGACTCAAATTGTCACAGTTCTTAATCTGATCGCACAATCTGCGATGTGAGATTGATAAATCACCAAAGAGTCCAAATCTGGCAAATCGTTTTGGAAAACAGATTTTTAGAAAGAAGTGCCAAACATGGACTGCTTTGCCAGATACAGAGTTACCACCTAAATGTTTTATTTTTGGAAAATTTAGGAAACCCTGACTCGTTGCCTAAGGCCACATGTCCGTCATCACCAAAGTTGCTTCGGCTCGGGAACTTGGGTACGATTGGAGAAGGTCAGCTATGAGCACCCCCGCTCGCCCGATCCGAAGATCAGCCTGTACTAAGTATGATATCGAGTTTTTGAAAACATTATGCATTTTTATTCCGATTATTAGCCTAGAATTACTATGTGATGTGCACAGCATACAAGTATAGACTGGGTCGCCTGAAAACAGACAGCACCTCACCCTGACTTCACCAAAACAGATATGAGCAAAGCTGAATGACCGTGCTCTCTATTGAATTCTGTCCAAAAGTCTGCCTGTAAACTGATACCCTCAGGTAAAACTGATTCCACCAAATACGGATGCCCGCGGGCTTGATATTTATACTTGCGAACTGATACATGCATTCCCTGTAGAGACACACTCTAAAAGCACATAGCAAGAAAATAAGACCCAAAACACCCCTATGTTAGGGTAAGGTTTCCCTGTCCTATTTTGTCAGGACCTAGGGTTTCACTACCAATGCAACGGTTTCAAACAACCTAGAATTGGTTAAGCAACTTGTCCTAGTTTGGAATAGTCACTATGGATTCCGAATATGCACGAGGTCGAATGGTCAAAAATGGGTGCACCAGTAAAAACCGAGGTTTGTGTTCCTGTAGACACCCCATTTTTGACCGTCCTCAAGACTTGGACGTCACCGTTTGAACACTCGGTGATCATCCTTGTTTGTGTTCGTCTTGAGTTCCCGGAGGTCTCGGCTACGCGCCTTGCCTTAGGATCTCTCGACTCGACTGTTTTGTGTTTGGGTTTGCACCAAACACTTGTGTTTTTGCTTTGGAGGGCAGGGAATGGCTTGTTGGCCACCCCCACACTCCACCGGCCATGGCTTGAGGCCACCGGCTGTGTTTTGTTTCCATCGGCCAAATGTTTGGCCGACCGGCACTCTAGATGGTCGACCGGCCATCTATTTCGGTCAAATTGCATTTTTGGCTGGCTGACCACTGTTCTTCTTCTTTTACAGATATTTTTTATGCCAGCTGTGCTAGCTGGCATACACTTTGCTCCCCTCCATACACGTGTATGGAGGGATCTCCCTCTTGGCTAGCTTGTATGGAAAGCTTTACAAGAGGGATTGTCTATAAGAGGGAGCCTCTTCTCCCTCCATTAGGGTTGACAAATTTTTAAGAGCTTTCAGTTTTAGGGTTAGGGTTTGTTCATACTCTATCTCTATATCTCTCCCTCTCTTGAGTGTTTAGTGTGTGTTTGTTCTTACTATTGCACACAAACACCTGCCATTACACCTTTCCTTAGTTGCTGAGGCATTAGAAGGTTGATCTTGGATTTTTTGAGCTGGTTTTGATCCAAGAAGAGGTCTGGTCTTGTGATCTTGGAAGTGTTCTTCAAGGGTGAGTGTTCTTGCCTTTTATTCCCCATTTTTGCATAGCTTTTTTGACTATCTTGCAACTATTTTTAGACTTTGCATATAACATATAAAAGTTCTGTTTTTACCTGTTTAAAATAGTTGTTTAAGGTTGCTTTGAGCTTTGGGATTGTTTGACCCCTCTTAGGCCTTGATTGACCCTATTTTTGTGCTATTTTGGTGAGCTCTGGGACCACTTTGTTTGGGCCTCCTCACCACTAAAATCTAGAGGGATTTCAGTGGTGAGGATGGTGGTTTAAGGTCCTAAGAAGGAGAGGGCCATCCCCTCTACTTGTTGTCCTTGAAAAGGGCCATTCTAGCCTCATTAGTGAGCACCTTGTTTAAGTGTATGTTGGCCATGCCTTAACTATTTTTTATGACTATCTTGCCATGATATAGCATTGTCGTGAGTTGGCTTAGGCACACCATGCTTCCTTAGCATACATGTCTTGTAATGCCATGAATTGCCTTAACATGCCTTGTGCTTTGAGCCTTATTTGTAGCATGTTTTTAGCTTAGCTTTGTGAAGCTTTTATGCTTGTTTTAGCATGCTAAAGGTCTGTTTTTGGTCATTTGAGTCGTCCAAGCTTTTGCTTTGTATAGCTACCATGCAAACTCTCTTGTATGTCTTAAGCATTGACCCCTCTAGCATGTCATCCTTGCATCATTTCAGTGGTTTGGCACTACTTATAGCACCATTTCAGTCCTCATGGTATGCTTGTATGCTTGCATTTGACGTCCCTTTAATGCCTTACAAGGTTGTCATCTCATGCTCCATGTGTGGCCTCTTTTGTATGCTTGAATGTTCGGACCACTTATATGCCATCTAGGTGTGTCCTTAGCTTTGTTTAGGTCTGCCTCGGACCCATTTTATGTCCTTTTAGCTTTGTGGGGCTTGTTTGACTTAGCCATGGTTTAAGCCCCTTAGGCTTTCCTTGAATCTTGGACCATTGTTGCATGTTTAGCTTTTCTTGTTTACCTGGTTTGGCACCTTTATAACATGATTTTCAGAGCTTTCTGTCCATGCTATGTGTCCATGTTCATCCTCTTTTAAGTGTGCTTAAAAGTTGTCTCTATATGCTTAAGTGTTTAGGCTTTAACATGTGCATGTTTGTGTGTGTTTTGCCTCTCATTCCTTAGTGTGTTGGCCACTGTTTTGGGCCTAGTATAGGGCTGCCCAAATTGGTATAAGTCCATTGTTTGGATGTTGTTGCATGCTCACCTTGTGTGTTGTCATATACTTAGCCTATTGCATGTGTTGTATGCTTTAATCTCTTTGCATTTGGCACGCATTCTCTTGGCTAAGTTGCCTAACATGGTGTCCATGTTGCACCTTGCATGCTTGTGTGGTTAAGCTTGCATAGTTATTCCATGTCTTGCATACTTATTTGCCTAGGTTGTGTGCCTATTGCATGCTTACTTGTTTGCATCTCATGTTGCACACTTAGCTCACATGTCTAGGTTACATGTCATTGCATGCATCTTTCACCTCTTGATCAAGCCATAATAGAGGTTGAAAGCCCCTTTGTATGTTTCTATGCATTGCATTTCATTTGAAATCAAAATGCACGACTTGGTTCCTTGGGCCATCACGCATTGAAATGCGCGATTGGTGGTCCGAGAATCAAGGAACATACCCCTTTGAGTCACAAACATGATAAGGGATGTGTTGGTGCACATATTTGCTTGAAATGCATTGACATGCCTTGTTTTGCCCTCTGCTGCTGTCAAAACAGTTTCTGCAGGAAGCCTTGGCCGGCCGGCCATCCATACGGCCGGCCGACCAATTATTGATGGCCGAGAGCTCAACAAATGGTCGATGACCATCCGGACATGGCCGGTGACCATTCCTCATGGCCGGTGGTGTTCCACAGCACTCAGAGAAGCAACCTTGGAGTTTGTGCAATTTTTAGAGGTGCCAAACAATAAAAACAGAGGCAACTTGTGCATGGCAGTAGGCTTCCGAACGGAATCGAGCATGCATTACATTGGGCCCTCTCCCTGAGGCTGTTTACTGTTTTATTAGATTAGTTAATTTGCTTAACTAGTTTAATTTGTCTGTAATATTTAACTAGCTTGTAGGTTAGTTAAATCTGTATTATTCTTTCGGTCCCTCCGAGCGAGGGCAAATTTGTAATAAGTATGGGTGCGTGTGTGCATGTCATCCAACCTCCACTTCTTTCTCCCTTTTACTTACCTGCTTTGATGGTTAGTACTGGGGCATATTTAATTTAGCATCCTTATGCTATGCATGCGTGCATCATTCATCGATATTGCATGCATCGTGCTCGGCACATCATGCTAACTGCATTGTATTTCAAATCTAACTTGAATACGTGCATCAAATGGTTGCATTTCACATGCCATCCTAGGATTAGCCGAGCCTATCCTTATTGCATTCGGTATGCGTTACATTAGGCACTTAACATAGACTTGGATCAGACATTGATTGCTAACGAGTTCTTTGTTTTGGCTTGGAGTACACTGTAAGTATTTTGTGCTTTAGCATCTCGCACAAGTGTGAATGTTAACATGACAGCATGCTTACCATGTGGCTAGATGCTTATGTGATATGAACTGCCTGAATGCCTGTGGGTGAAGGTTGGATTGCTTGAGTTGGAACAACTCATCAAAATCCGTGTTTTAGCCTATTCGCGAGTAGCAAATTTCAAAGCATTTTCCAAACAAACAGATATGCAATGCTTTGTTCCAAATTAGGCGATCTAGTCTATACTTGTTTTGCTGTGCACATCACATAGTAATTCTAGCTAATTAACCAGAATAAGAACACATAACGTTTTCAAAATTGGATATCATGGTTAGTAGAGGCCGATCTTCGGATCGGGCGAGAGGGGGTGCTCATAGCTGACCTTCCCCAATCGTACCCAAGTTCCCGAGCCGAGGCAACTTTGGTAATGACGGACACGTGGCCTTAGGCAAACGAGTCAGGGTTTCCTAAATTCCCCCATTAAAAAATATTTAGGTGACGACTCTGTGTCTGGCAAAGCAGTCCATGTTTGGCACTTCTTTTCTAAAAATCTATTTTCTCAAAACGATTCGCCGGATTTGGACTCATTGGTTCAGACTAAGAACCGTGACACAAAAGGGAGTCCGAACTGTGGTGGCATAAAGCCCGAGGGCGTGTCCACAGTTCCCATCGTGGCAGAGCCCGTAACCGGTCTGTCTTATGGCACGGTTCTCAAAGTGAGCCTCCGACAAACCGTTCAGGAATAGCAGACGGCAAACACGGTGTCCTAGGCGCACCGATGCAAATGCAATGCAAAGAAACACATAAGTGTAGTCAAAACAAGATATCGTGAGTTTGAGTCAAGTTCTCTAAATCCCCAGCAGAGTCGCCAGAAACTGTAGACGTCCCTGAATGCCCCGGGAGGGAATCCCGTTTTGTTCATTTGGGGTCACTACAGTTCAGACTCAAATTGTCACAGTTCTTAATCTGATCTCACAATGTGCGATGTGAGATTGATAAATCACCAAAGAGTCCAAATTCGGCAAATCGTTTTGGAAAACAGATTTTTAGAAAGAAGTGCCAAACATGGATTGCTTTGCCAGATATAGAGTCGCCACCTAAATGTTTTATTTTTGGAAAATTTAGGAAGCCCTGACTCGTTGCCGAAGGCCAGATGTCCGTCATCACCAAAGTTGCCTCAGCTCGGGAACTTGGGTACGATTGGGGAAGGTCAACTATGAGCACCCCGCTCACCCGATCCGAAGATCGGCCTGTACTAAGCATGATATCGAGTTTTTGAAAACATTATGCGTTCTTATTCCGGTTATTAGCCTAGAATTACTATGTGATGCACGCAGCATACAAGTATAGACTGGGTCGCCTGAATTGGAACAAAACATCTCATGTTCATTTTGAAAAACGGTTTGAAGGTGCTACTCGCAAGTAGGCTAAAACACGGATTCCAATGAATTGTTCCAATTCAAGTAATCCAACCTTCACCCATAGGCATTCAGGCAGTTATATCACATAAGCAATTAGCCTCATGGAAAGCATGCTGTCATGTTAACATTCACATACATGCAAGATGCTAAAGCATAAACACTCACAGTATATTCCGAGCCAAAACATGAAACTAGTTAGTAATCATGCATGATCCTAGTTCATGTTAGCAATGGCTAATGCAACGCATGCAAAATGCAACTAAGATAGGCTCGGCTACCCTAAGAATGGCATGTGAAATGCGACAACTCGATACACGTATTCCAGTTGGAATTAAAATACTATGCAATTAGTATGATGTGCCGAGCTCGGTGCGTGCAATACGAATGAATATATGCAAACATGCTATCATAAGTATGCTAATTGAAACGTGCCCTAAGACTAACCATTGAAAGCAGATAAGTTAAAGGGAGAAAGATGTGGGGTTGGAAGACATGCATCACACACACGCATGCTTATTACAAAATTCGCCCTCTCTCGGAGGAGCCAAAAGAATAATACAAACCAAATAAATAATTAACTACTCTAGCTAATTAAATATTACAAAACCTTAATTAATTAGCGAATTAATTAAGCTATTAAAGCAGTAAAGCTGCCTTGGGAAGAGGGTCAAATGCATGCACGCTCGATTCGCCTTGCTCGAAAACCCGTTGCCATGCCACATGTTGCCTCCTTGAGATGCCTCTAAATTACTCCATGAGCATTGTGGGATGTCACCAGCCAAAAGATAGGACCACCGGCCATTAGGAAGTGGTCACCGACCAAAAGTGGGGCCATCGGCTGTACTTTGGTAGCCGGCCGGCACTGAAGAGGGCCGACCGGCCATCTATTCCTGCAGAACTCTGTTTTTGCTGCAGCAAAGGACAGACAGTGCATGGCAAGGAATTTACAAGACAATGTATGCACGACCACCCTCCCTATCATGCTATGAACTCAAGGGGGTTTGGTTCTCGACCCTCGGGCCACCAATCACGCATTTCAATGCATGATGGCCAAAGGCGCCAAGTGTGTAATTTGATATCAAATGAAATACACAAAAACACATAAGGGCCCCAACCTCTATCATGATTGATTCAAGAGGCAAGGGATGCGCACACAATGCTATGCAACCTAAGCATGCAAGCAAACTAATGCAACATGAGCATGCAAGCAACAATGCTATATAAGGCAACTAGCATATAACAATATGCAAAGACAAGCATGCAAACAAGCATGTAACTTAACAAGTATGCAAGATGGATGAACATGCAACAACATGTCAATAGGCTAACATTTAATAACATGGAAAGGCAAGTATACTTAGACCAATGTAATACATGCATGATGAACTTAACAAAGCAACACAAGCATGTAATAGGCAATAGGCAATAGGCATACAACCTAAACATGTGAACATGTATAGCATGCAACAACATGCAAAATGAAACAAGCATGCAACAACATGGTGAGATGAACTTACACTAACATGGGTAGCTCTCAAGCATGCCAAAATCAGTGGCCAAAATGCTAAGGGATAAGGGACAAAACCACATACAAACATGCATGCTAATGGCCCATCACTTTAAGCACAAAAGGGCAACCCTTAAGCACACTTAAAAGATGATGAACATGGACAAATGGAATACATTGTAAGCTCTGAAATCATGTTAGAAATGGTGCCAAACCAACTAAACAAATCAAGCAAAGCATGCAACCAAACCCAAAACTTGAAACTAGCCAAAGGACTCAAACCAAGGCTACATGAAGCAAGCCCCAAAAGGCCAATAGGACCTAAAATAGTCCTAAGGCAAGTCCAAATGAGCCTAAAACATGTGAGGAAAGAGGCCAAAACATGCTAGGACACAACTCCCAAAACATGAGGCATGCAAAACCAACAAAGAGGTGTTACACTACACCTAAGACAACCAAACATGGCATGATTCAAGCAACAAAAATCAGAGATATGACATGTTAAAATGAGCCCAAAAACCCACTTAGATGGCATCTAAATGGTCTAAGCATGATGGAATACACAATGGTTCAAACATGGAGCATAAAACAACAACTCTTTAAGGCATTAAAGGAGCATCAAATGTAAGTAAACAAGCATGCCACATGGACTGAAATGACATGATAAGTGACTCCAAATCACTAAAATAAGCCAAGTAATGCATGCTAGGGGGTTCAAAACTCAAAGCCTACAAGCTAGATTGCATAGTAACTATACAAAGCAAGTCATGGACAACCAAAACAACCAAAATCAGAGCTCGAGAATGTTAAAACAAGGCTAGAAGCTTCACAAAGTTGAGCCAAAATCATGCTAAAAACACATGTTACAACATGATGCATGTTAAGGCCAAAACATGGGATTACAAGATAAGTGTATGGAGCATACATGGCATGTCTAGACTAACTTAAAACAGTGCCATATCATGGCAAAATAACACCAAATATCAACTAAGACATGGCCAACATGAACTTAAACAAGGTGCTCACATATGAGGCAAATATGACAAGTATTGAAGACAACAAGGAGAGGAGATGGCCCTCTCCTTCTTAGGACCTCAAAACACCATCCCCACCACTGAAATCCCTTTGGATTTCAGTGGTGAGAAGGCCAATACAAAGTGGTCCCAAAGCTCACAAAAAAGGCATAAAAATGAGGCCAAACAAGGCCTAAGAGGGGGGAAACAACACCAAACACAAAAGTGATCTTAAACAAACTTCAAAAGCATGAAAAAAAAGAACTTTTATCAGTTATACACTAAGCTCAAAACAGCATGCAAGATAGGCTAAAAGATTGTGCAAAAATGGAAAATAAAGAGGGAAAAGAGATTACCCTTGAAGCTCAATAAGACCAGCAGCTTGTTGGACCAAAAACCAGCTCTTTGAGACCTCTCAAGACCCTCCAAGAACCTTAGGTCAATGGTGGAGGTGTATGGCTATGAGGTGTGGTGCTAAAGGCCAAGAACAAACACTTTCTAAGCCTAAATTATAGAGACAAAGAGAGATATATGCTTCTTGCCTTAAACAAATTTTTGGAACCTCTCTAAAGGAGAGGGAGGCCCTCTCATATAGAGAAACAAGAGGGTTCAAGCTTCTTGGAGAAGCTAAAGAGGTTCCAGCTTCTTCAAGAAGCTAAAGAGGTTCAAGCCTCTTCAAGAAGCTAAAGAGGTTCAAGCTTATTGGAGAAGCTAAAGAGGTTCAACCTTCTTCAAGAAGCTAAAAAGGTTCAAGCTTCTTGGAGAAGCCAAAGAGGTTCAAGCTTCTTGGAGAAGCTAAAAAGGTTCAAGATTCTTCAAGAAGCTAAAACAAAGGTTCAAGCTTCCTCAAGAAGCTTAAAACAAGGGTTCAAAAGATTCAAGCTTTCTCAAGAAACTAAAACAAAGGGTGCAAATCCTCCAGACAGGTGTATGGAGGGCAGGGTCTGTGCCACCTGGCACTAAATATCTGCATAAAGCAGATGAACAGGGTTCGGCCAGCAGAAAAGGCCGATCGGCCAACACAAAGGGCCGGCCGACTAAATACATTGCCGACCGGCCATCACTTTTGGCCGGTAGCAATAAAATAGGGCCGGTGGCCTCAGGCCATGGCCGATGATGTGTGGGGATAGCCAACAAGCCATTTCCCGCCCTCAGGTGCAAAGACCACAAGTCCTTGGTCCAACCAAGCACAAAACAAATAAGTCGAGAGATCTTGAGGTAAGGCGCGCCACCGAGACCTTCGAGAACTCAAGACGAACACGAACATGGACGATCATCGAGTGTTCAAACGATGACGTCCAAGTCTTGAGGACAGTCAAAAATGGGGTGTCTACAGTAAGGTGGAGCAAAAGGTTTTGAAATATGCTCAACCCTACAAATGGAGCCTTTCGAGAGCAAAACGGAGGTCGTTTCAGGTTGAAATCCGAGCATGTGCATCTTCCACTTCCCGAGGCGGAGCAGTGGCAGCATAGTTTAATGCCTTGCATGATTCATTTATTCGCATTTGTGTTGTAATTTAATTAATTATTTTGCTAGTTAGTTAAAGTGTTGTAATAATTAGTAATTAGCTTAGCCAGTTATTCATTTGGTTTGTAATAATTAGTCTAATTACTTTAATTAGACTAAATTAGCTTAGCTTAGATTAGTTTAGCTCTTATTCATTTGGACCCTCCTTCGCGAGGGCGTAATGTTGTAATAAGTGTGCATGCATATGTGTGTATTTCTTCCAACCCCACGTCTTTCTCCCTTTTATTTAATCATTTTTGACGGTTAGATTAGGGACATATTTCAATTAGCATATCGCATGCTTGCATATATTCATTTTGTATTGCATGCACCGAGGCTTAGCGCATCGTTCAAATTGCATTGTCATTTCAATAATTCTTTGAATACATGTTTAAATCGCATGTTGTTCAAATTGTTTCGTATGCCATATTAGTAGCCAAGACTATTAATTGCATTATTGCATGTGTTGCATTAAACACTTAACATAGTTAGGAATATGCATCTTTCTAACTAGTTTCTGTTTTAGCTTGGAGTACTCGGTGAGTTTTTATACTTTACAATACTTGCATAAGTGTGAATGTTGCCATGTTTAGCATGCTTACCATGAGGCTATATGCTTGAATGCTAAACTACATGAATGCCTGTGCATGAAAGCTTATTGTTTGGATTGGAACAATTCAACGAATATGCGTTTTTAAGCCCACTTTGTTGAGTGGAAAATCATGTTTTAAGCCTACTATGTTTGGTGGCAAATCCGCAAACTTTAAACCTACTTGAGGTGGAAAATTTAAACCATTTTTGCAAATAAACATGAGTTGAGTTGTTCCAAATTGAGCAAACTAGTCTATACTGGCTTGTGCGCATCACATAGTAAAGCTAGTTTAATAATCAGAACAAGAGCACATAATGTTTATAAAAAATCATATCATAATTAGTAGATGCGGATCTTTTGATCATACGAGCGGGGGTGCTTAATTCATGACCTTCACCCTTCGTACTCAAGTTCCCGAGCCATGGCAACTTTGGTGATAGCGAACACGTGGCCTTTGGCACGAGTTAGGGTTTCCTAAATTTCCCCAAAATAAAAAATATTTAGGCGGTGACTCTGTATCTGACAAAGCAGTCCAATTTTGGCATTATTTGATTTAAAATCAATTTTTCAAAAAAATTTGTCAGATTTGGACTCTTTGGTGTTTATCAATTTCACATTGCACTTGTGAGATTAGATTTGGGACCGCGTGAATCCGAACTGTGAGGCCTTTCATTTCAAACCTTCCGAAAGGCGGGCGAAAAAATGCGAGTCCACAGTTTTTGGTGACTCTGCTGGGGACTTAGAGAACCTGACTCGAACTCATGATAGGTTGTTTTATTTACAGTTATGTGTTTCTTTGCATTTGCATTTGCATTTGCATCGGTGCACCTAAGTCACAGTGTTTTCCATCTGCTATTCCTGAGCGGTTTGTCGGAGGCTTGCTTGGAAAAGCTTGCCAAAAGTCTTGTAACGCCCTCAAAATAAATACATAAACCAATGATTTATAATATCCATAGACATGAGAAGGTAAAAATATATCCATCCATCAATGTGTTTCTTACAAAAGGTATTACATGTTGACAACAAAAGTAAATGCCCTACGGGCTTATATCTTTCCAAGTCAATACTTGGTTTCAACAAAAGAGAGTTCTAACTCTAAACATATTAAGCCCTTGGCATGAATTACATGTAATACAAAAGATAACTACAAAAAATAAGCCTTCAGCTTCTAAACCTCCCAAGCTACATCCTTGGAGGTGGCATATCACCTGTACCTGAAAAATGATGTCCCATATAGGGTAAGGCAAAGCCCAGCAGAGATATGCTAAACCAAATATGAGAAATAACTAAAACATTAGCATTTGATAAATGTTTAACTCATATAAATCAATGTACATCTCTTTCATAACCAATCCATAGTCGCTACTATGTTCCAATCCCTTTCCGTTTCATTATCCAACGTAATTCATAGATATGGTTCATTGTTTATCTGAACAGTTCAAGATGAGATTACAACTCATACTATCATATTCATACTCTTCTTTTAAAAGGTTATAAAATAAAAATAAATGATTTAAAATGAAATCTACTTGTCATTGCTTAAGAAAATAAATTCAAACAACATATTTTAAGCTAAAAAGTATGTCCAATTTTTTTCTAAAATTGATTTCCGTGCATATCACGGATGCACTGCTTGTACAGTAACAAGCAAATCATTTTTGCTACTAAAAATATAATTGATGTGAATAAGTTTTTAATTAAATTAGAATAAGTTCCATATAGGAAGATTTATTTATAAATCTCATTTAGTAAACTTACGGTCAAAAGTTCAATTTTTTTTTTAATATTCTATTTAGACTTATATTCTAATAGTCCTTTTTCCTATATTATAATTATTATATGAAATATTTTACACTTATAGATTTTTATTATAATATATATATATATATATACAACTCCATCTTTTTCTTCTTGTTTTATTATAATATGATATAATCAATGTAGTATAAAAAGTTTAATTGCCTACATGGTGTATTCTATTTATATTATATGCATTATATATAATATTCTAATCAAATATTTGAATATATAGTAAAATCCATTTAAGTAATATTTATAATAGATCTTATCATATATACCCTTTTTATTCGCCCTGGAGCTTGACCCTACACATTCCATGAACACAAAAGGGTCATTATCAATTCAACCCGTTCTTTAATTCACATATTCCTCTTTAGGCTTTATTCTTATCTCATTAACTCATTTACAATGCTTAACACATGCCTAAGAGTGCTTTCAAGTGAAAGAAAATGGAAAACAAAACACAGAACGAGCATATAAAATTTCAGAGAACAGGGTCCCCGCTCGAGCGTCAACTTCCTCGCTCGAGCAGACCGTTAAGGCCTTCAAAGGTACTGGTTGCATGAAAAATACGCTCGGGCGTGGCATAGAGTGCTCGAGCAGAAGGCCTGTCTGCAAAACTCCCCGCTCGAGCGTGAGATATCCCGCTCGAGCGGACATCCAACTCTGCAAAAAGTGCTGGGAGTACGATTTATCCGCTTGAGAGGCCCTTCCACCGCTCGAGCGGAAGTCAAAATTCTGGAAATTCTAGATTGAGTTCTTGAGCTTTAATTTCGATGTTCAAAGGCTTCAACTCATGATTTTGGTCCCAAAAACATATAAACACATTATATTGTATGAGAGTGTAAGGATATTACATCAATTTGTTCAAAATCATCATCTAATTCTCAAACAACTCTCATTTCTTAAGTATGAACAAAACTCCTATATTACAAACTCCATATAAGCTCCATTCCTCCAAAAATCAAACATGCATGTATGTTTTGGCTCCCAATTTGAGTTCAAATGGTACAAATGGTGATTATAACATGAGCTTTAACCAAAACTCTACATGAATCATGTGTTTCAAGCTCAAACATGCAATTTCGAAGTAATTTCTTATATGCATGAGTTCTAAGACTTCAAACTCAACAAACATCAACTCATTACATGCTCTTGATCACAAACAACCCTTGAACTTATAAGATCAAAATTTCAAACTTATGAATTCAAGACCAAATGCTTACCTAGAGGCTCAATCTTCCAACTATAGTAATTTCTTGAGTTTAATTCTTCAATTCTTCACAATTTGAGCCAAACACCCAACTCTCCTCTTTTCCTTCTCTCTAACCGACTCCCTTCTCTATCTCTTGAGTTTAATTCAGCCAAGAAGAATAACAAAGAGGGTATTGAGTGTATAGTGCCCCATTAAGTCATAATATAATAATGTAGAGTGATTGGGCACTAATTCGTTAATTTAATCAACTTAATCTGGTCCGAATCAATTTTTCAATTAAACTTCACCGTAGGCTCTAAAAATTATGCTAATCACAATGGCAAAATCAATTTCGGGTTCTGTGGCCGATAAGGCTCTCAATTCAATTTCCAAAACAGATCATTCAAAGAGATATTCCTACGGTGAACAGATAAAACTTCAAATTCACATATATCCATATAATGGCACATAAAATCATGCTAAACACATAATCATACTCAAATTAAGGACCAGTTAGCATACTACGGGATAGGGGTATCACATACCCCTTTTGACCAATTGACCTGGTTGCATATCGGAAGCCATAGAGACTATTCCAAACTAGGATAGGTTGCTTACTCGAATGCAGGAATTGTATGAAACCGTATGTTTTGCGTAGCGAATCCCTAGCTCCTGACGAAATTAGGACAAGGTAACCTTACCCCATCATAGGGGTGTTTTGGCTCTCACTTGCTTGATATGTGCTTTTAGAGTGAAACTCTACAGGAATGTATGTATTTATTGCAAGTCTGGGTATCAATTTTGATACAAAAATCAGTGTTGAGTACAGTTCTCTAGCTTATGATTACAACTGCGTATTGTTTGTGTTTGAGCCAAGGTGTTGTGCAGTTTCTGATTTTTGTTTCCTTTTACTTTATTTTCTTTTTTACAAGGTAGTTTTTCACCATTGCTTCAGACGATTCTGTTACCCCCAGAGCACTCTGGACCTGAGTGAGAAGGATTTGCAGATCTGGGGATCTAGTCAAGGGACAGCCAGTGTTTGTTTCACTCCCATCGGTTACCAGACGGAGGAGGATCAAGCAAAATTCACCAATCCAGCAGTTACCTTTTGCTTCGCTTGTGCCCAGTCAGGCCCAGTCTTCTACTTCTACTCCAGACAGAGAGTATTCGCCAGTTTCGGTACTCAAAGTCCTCCAGTCAACATGGAAGACATACTTCGTTAGCTCCAGCAAACCATTGAGACTATGCAGTTAGATGCTGCCAGCCAAGTAGAAGGGATAGAAAGGCTTCAGGAACAGCAGCCACAATCGGCAGTAGCCCCAGCATCCCATGCACCCCCAGTAGGAATTTCGACACTCGGGTCACAATTAATGTCCAAGAAAATGCGGGTATTTAGGCAGATCTTATCCCACCTCAAACCTCTAAGGCACCAGTTTACCAAATAGAGGCGTCGTTTGGATTCGAGGTTCACCTCACTGCACTGATGGTCAACAAGTTAGGTTCAAATGGGCTTAGTGAGTGAATTCAATCCAAGCTTGAAGACTCTGTGAAGAGAAACTCTGAGGCCTTCATAGCATAGTACTCCTACAATACCCAAATTAAGGTCACTACTCATGATCTCGAAGTGACCCGCCAAGAGCCGAATGAGGGTTTCTCGGATTTTGTGACCCGATGGAGGGCCAAGGCCTCTATGATGACTATCTAGCCATCTAAAAAGGACCAAATCAGAATGGTGGTCCGTAACTTGCAAGAAAGATTATTACAGAAAATGATAGTCATGCATTTGTTTACATTTGCTGAGCTCCATGAAATAGGGGTTCAAATTGAGGATGCAATGAAGCAGGGTATGATAGACCATGAGAAGGATCAGCCTAAAAGGTCCTTTACACGCAACTCCAATGCAGCCAGGACTGGTGGCACCTCTGCACGGCCTTCAGATGTGAGCATGGTCACCACCACACCCAAGACTGCCAACCCCTTTGCCGGTACATCCAACATAACTTCACAAACCTCAAGCCATCAGGCCTGAGGCCAGAGGTGTCTTCACCCCGCTTTATATGTCCTTATCCAAAGCCCTGAGGGTCTTAATCAAAAAGGGACATCTTAAGTCATTAAAACAATGCCCACTACCCGATCCTCTCTCTCTGAAACACAATCTGGCCAAATACTGTGCTTTTCAGCAGTAGCATGGTCATGATCTTGCTCAGTGCTTCAAATTGCGTCATGAGATTCAAGATCTCATTGACAATAAGGTGTATGCACCCCCCGAAAAACCCAATGTCATTACAAATCCTCTCCCACCACATAACCAAGCCCCTCCACCCCGGTAAATAAACCTCATCCATACACTAGCCGTCCTTTATGACTCCAGTATATATATCACCCCTTTCCATCTACCTAAGCCGGCATTGTTTATCCCTGAGAGCACAAACTTGTGCATGATGAGCGTGTCCTCACTCCAACCTGAACCCGTGGTGGTGACAGCGGAAGATAAGGGGAGGTCAGCCTTGGTGGAGAATATTAGTCCGTTGCCCGAGGGCTTTGAGGATTTATCTGAAGGGACATATGACCCGAGTTGCTATGTTGTGCCAATCAATCAAGTTAAGCTGGAAGTGGTGTTGTTGACTAGGATCAAGGTCAGTGTAGTCCGAGAAGATGGACCAAGTCAGAGATTAGATGATTTAGCCGACTTGGAGGAGGATATAAACAATTTGTAGTTCTTTGATGAGCATGATCAAGGACACGTGCATATTAATTGGTTTGATCTGAACGGGCCAACAGACAATTCTGGGTGGCAAAGTAATAAACCCGATATAGATGAGGAAACTAAATTGAAGCTTGGAGAACAGAAAGCAGGAACCGTTGCAATGGCTGGAACGACCGATAAGAAGAGGAAACTACCAGAAAGCACAGGTAAAGAACAATTGGCTAATGAACTGGGCATTGTTAGCACTGTACATACATAACAAGAAGCTGTGATGGAGCGGTTTGTGCAGGAAATGAGTGAAAGTGATCAGAAAGCTGGAATAGCTCAACACCCTGTGCAGAATGTTTCTACAGAGGGAACACTTAGAACAGAACTGGACAATTGCTTGTCGATTGCCGGGGGTATGTGGTGGGAAGATGATGACCTGCATCTTGCCCACACTGATGAGGATTGGGGTGAAGGCCTTCTGTAGACACCCCATTTTTGACCGTCCTCAAGACTTGGACGTCACCGCGTGAACACTCTATGATCATCCTTGTTTGTGTTCATCTTGAGTTCCGGGAGGTCTCGACTACGCGCCTTGCCTCAGGATCTCTCGACTCGACTATTTTGTGTTTGGTTTTGCACCAAACACTTGTGTTTTTGCTTTGGAGGTCAGGGAATGGCTTGTTGGCCATCCCCACACTCCACCGGCCATGGCTTGAGGCCACCAGCTGTGTTTTGTTTCCATCGGCCAAATGTTTCGCCGACCGGCACTATAGATGGTCGACCGGCCATCTATTTTGGTCAAAAAGCATTTTTGGCTGGCCAATCACTGTGCATCTGCTTTTGCAGATATTTTTATGCCAGTTGTGCTAGCTGGCATACACCTTTGCCCCTCATATGGTCAGGAGGGTGAACCGAGACTATCTACTCCGGTAAACCCAAGGTCTGGCGTAGGAAACGCTCACCCAGGTGCCCAACAGACAGGGCCCTCCAGCAAAATCCTAAAGCGAGCAGTCTCCTCCGCACCGGCAAATCGCTCCCGTATCGTAGCTGGCAATGGAGCCCAAGGCTGCCAGGTGATCTGAAAACGAAATACGGTTTGTTATCTATCTGTTATTAGAAAATACAGTGCAAAGCGAAGCTCAAATGAACTGCAAGTTCTAAACATACCTCTGCGGGGGTGATGGTGTCAAAGTAGCGGTGGAAGAAGATGAATGTCTCCCGCGGTCTCCGCACGCATCTCACGTCGAAGCGTCGGGAGAATGGAACACTGAGAGGGGTCTCCACATCAGGCACAAACGCGAGTCTCAGAAAGTAGGCGTAGACCCACAACTGCAGAGTAAGTGTCAGTATGCTTATCAGATAAAGCAGAATACAGAATAAAGCAAAAATAGTAGAACCGTGTATGGTGTAGTGTATTGTGTAGAGTGTACTATGTGTGCAGTGTACAGTCAGTGTAAAGCAAAGTATATGTGTTCCGTGTGTGCAGTATACAGTTAGCGTGAAGCAGAGCACAGTGTGCTGCAGTGTACAGAGTACAAAAAATGTAGAGCAGTAATGAAAAACAGAAGAAGAAGACGCACCGCCCAAGCCTGCCAGTAGCCTCCAAGCAACTGCCCGCTGTAACGGGAGGCTGAGTTCATGTATCCGTACAGGGTGGCCAGGGCAGCGCCACCCCAGTCGTAGCGTAGAATCCGCGTGACGTCCACTAGCGCACTCAACAAACAGAGAGACACGGTGTTCGCTCGATTGGCGAAAATGGTCGTCCCCAGCAGAAACATCAGGAAGCCGCGGGCGTACTGCTCCACCTCCTCCTGGGTCATTGGTGCCTCCTCAGCCAAGGCTGGTTGAACCCTGAACTGGACCTCGAACCATGAGTATCTGACGAAGCCGGGCCGTGCGAGAGACGGCATCTCGTCCAACAAGTAAATCTGAGCGGCCTCCCACTCGTCCATGTCAGTGTCGAAGGGGATCAGATCACCCCCTACCCCGATGCCAATGAGCATCGAGAAGTCATAGGGAGTCATCGTCATATCTCTCGTAGCAGAGAAGTGGAAGGAGTCGGTGGTGTCCCATCACCTCTCCACTAGAGCAGCAAGGAGAGGCCTGCTCGCAGTGAGGCGCGAGAGTCCTCTACAGAAGGTACCGAAGCCGGCCTGGTCTACGATGTGGCGGACCGCATCTAGCAGCTGCATGTACCAGTCTCTAGCGGCAACGTTCCCATACCCCCGGAAGGCATGGGAATCTCCCTGTGTTCAAGCCTAACAGTTGCGAAGCAATATAAAATGTACAGTTTTGAAGAGCATTTAGAATTGGTGACAATACAGTGTGTGTGCACGTTTCTTAGATTCAAACAGATATCGAGTGTCGGTGTGCTCGAAGTGCACTACAGCATATGGTGTGTCAGTGTTTCCGAGTAGTTCAGTACAGATGCAGTGTGTGTGCACGTTTTTTAAGTTCAAACAAACATCGGGTCCCGGTGTGCTTGCAGTAAACTAAAACATGTGACGTGTCAGCGTGCTTGAGTGGTTCAGTACAGATACAGCGTATGTGTACGTTTTCAAGTTCAAACAAAAATCGGGTGCCGGTGTGTTTACAGTGAACTACAACATGCGATGTGCCAGTGTGTTTGGGTGGTTCAATGACAATACAGCGTGTGTGCACATGTTCATATTCAAACAGACATGAAGTTCAAGTGTGTTCATAGTCAACTACAGCACACAGTGTATCGGTGTATCCGGGCTAAGCAGTTAAAGAATCGAATCAACTATGGTAGTTAAGTGTTCTACACTGCGGAAAATGAAACGGGGAAGAATATACCTCAGAAGCGCCGTATGATAGAAGTGACTCTGGCTCGCGCAAGAGAAGCTCTAGAGGCACCGTCCTATCGAAACTCCTGAACTGGCGAAGTCCGTCAGGAGGAAGTATGTGAATCGCTGGCCGGTAGGTCGCCGAGTCGAACGGGCGAACGCTCAAGGGCAAGAGCTCGGCCTCGGGATCCATCTCATGATCCGGGGGAGTCCCGCCCCGTGGAATATCATCTGCCATCTCAGAGAAAGTGTGAAAATGGCCGGAAGAGGGAAAACCGGGCTAGAATGCGAAAAGTCAATGGAAAGTCAACCCCGAGAGGGCGGAAAATGGCCGGAAAAGCTGAAATGCGGAAAATGCATGAAGATCAAGAGGAACTCGGGGGAAACAAACCCCAAGAGGCGGAAATCAAGAAAGAGACACCGAAACGAAGTTTTGTTTGGTTCAAAACGTTCGAAACGCGAAGGTATTCGCGAATCAAATGTCGAAATGGGTGCTAAAACCGAGGAAAACGGTGAATGGAAGAGAGAAAAATGCTCTAGAGAGAGAGGGGGAGGATTTTCGCACAAGTGGGAAGTGACAAAATAGGGTTTGAAGCCCTATTTTAAAAGACCCGAGGCCAAAAGACCAAACTGCCCCGATTCAGGCAGATTTGGCCGGTCGGCCACACTGTTGGCCGGTCGGCCAAATATTTGGCCGATGAAACTTTTTGATGGCCGATGGACAGCCAGTGATCTCCTCCAATGGCTGGTGAGCCTCCTACACTCTTGTTTGGGTCAGATAAGTGGTTTGGGGCCCTCATTTCTCAAGACAGTGCAAGATAGTGCATTTTCGAAGCTCAACCGGTCTCCGTTTTGACCTCAAACTGTCTTCTGTGCGCAACACTTGTATATGTGCAAAGGTGTATCCTTTTTGTATCCTTTTTTGTCTTTTTCAAGATTTGAAAGTTGCCCCACACGCGTTGCTTTACAAATGCTTTGATATGAACGCGCGTTGAGTTATACGTCATTATGCCTGCATTGTCATACACCTCCGCATGGTCTGGCGAGACCTTAAACACGCACGGTCTGGCGAGACCTTAAACATGCACGGTCTGGCAAGACCTTAAATACGCTCGGTCTAGGAGACCTTAAATCCGTCAATCTGCATTGTCATGCATGATCCTCGTCACGCGTTGCCATACGCACCTTACATGCGTTGTTATGCATCTTCCTCATTTGCATTGTCATGCATTTCAAGCTGCGCGTTGTCGCGCATTTCAAATTCACATGCATTGCCATGCATTTCAAGCAATTTGCGTTGTCGCGCATTCCAGACAACATGCATTTCAAAAAAAAAAACAAAAAAAAACATACATCATTTGCATTTCAAAAAACAAAAAAAAAAGCATCATTTGCATTTCAAAAAAAAAAAAAAAAACATGCATTTAAAACAAAAAAAAAAAAAAGCATGCATCATTTGCATTTCAAAAAAAAAAAAAACATGCATTATCATGCATTTTCCCTTCATCATGCATTGTCATGCAAAAAAAAAAAACTTGCATATGTCATGCACTGTAAATAGCATGCATTATCATGCATCTGTCATGCATCCACTGTATATAGTGCATATGTCATGCATTACATTGTAAATCGTGCATATGTCATGCATTCACTGTAAATACTATGCCATTCCATTGCATATTGTAAATATTGCATTGTAGCTTGCATGCATTCATTGCATCACCTCCATTTATGGCTTGCGCCTTTCCATGTTGAGCTTGGTCTGGTATGTGCCCATATCTTTCACGTCGAAGCACAGTTATGATATTATGTGTACGCACCTATTCCACGCTGGTATGTTGGTTTGAGGGTGACGGCACCGTTTCTGTGTTAGACGCGGCTTGTATGTGTCCATGCCTTTCCTAGGCAAGATTTGGTTTGGCTGCATGCCATATCCATTGTATATAGTACATTGTAGTGTAATTTTTGCATCCAGCATTAGGATCATTGGTCTTTCCTCAGCAGGTCACTTCCCCACTTATGTCATTCCACCCAATTACTTATTCTTGTGTCCGTCTACATCACTCATAGTTCTGCATGTGTACGCACCTATTCCACGTTGGTATGTTGGTTTGAGGGTTGCGGCATCTTTTCTATGGTAGAAGGACTTTGCATCTCCATCATCTCTTTGACATTTGTGTGGTTTTGTACCGCTCGTGGTTCGATTATGATTCAATTGCATTGCATTATCGTTTGCATTGTTTATACATAGTCTTTTATATACCGCATATCATTTTGCATTCATTTTGCATTGTCATGCATGTTGCTAACAATATTGTACCTGTTAAGTTGATTTCTTTTACAGGCACGATATTGTATGTACGGTTCATTTGAAGCTGGTGCAACCAGACGAACCGCGCAGGTATTGTATTCTCCGAGTGAGATGTATCGAGAATTGCATAATTCTCTTACATCCTTTCTGCATTGTAGTGTAGTTGGATTGATGTATGCTAGCTTAAAACTGTTGCATGTTATGCTTCGTTATAGCTCTCTTTGCATGATCATAAGTTATGCTCGGCTTCTTGCATTATCAGTTGCATTTTGCCCCTACCTTCGGGCGCATATCTTTATTGTCTTGCATGCTTTGTCTAAGTCTTCGGCCATGTCAAAAATGGGTCGTCTCTGGGCTTTGACAATCACTCTCGTCATTCTTATGACTTTCGAGTTCTGTCAAAGAGGGGCAACTGTAGACACCCCATTTTTGACCGTCCTCAAGACTTGGACGTCACCGCTTGAACACTAGGTGATCATCCTTGTTTGTGTTCGTCTTGAGTTCCCAGAGGTCTCAGCTAAGGATCTCTCGACTCGACTATTTTGTGTTTGGTTTTGCACCAAACACTTGTGTTTTTGCTTTGGAGGGCATGGAATGGCTTGTTGGCCATCCCCACACTCCACCGGCCATGGCTTGAGGCCACCGGCTGTGTTTTGTTTCCATCGGCCAAATGTTTGGCCGACCGGCACTATAGATGGTCGACCGGCCATCTATTTTGGTCAAAAAGCATTTTTGGCTGGCCGATCACTGTGCATCTATTTTTGTAGATATTTTTATGCCAGCTGTGCTGGTTGGCATACACCTTTGCCCCCCTCCACACACGTGTATGGAGGGATCACCCTCTTGACTAGCTTACTTGAGAAGCTTTGCAAGAGTGAGCTCTATAAGAGGGACCCTCTTCTCCCTCCATTAGGGTTACACAAAAAAATATAGAGGGAGCTCTGAGTTAGGGTTAGTTCATAGTTGTAGCTATTCTATCTCTACATCTCTCACTCTTTTTCCTTAAGGTGTTTTAGTCTTACTATTGCACACAAACACATAGAGTTACACCTTCTCTTGGTTTCTGAGGGACCAGAGAGTTGTTCTTGGTGTTCTTGAGTGGATTCAAGCTTGAAGAACCAACTGGAGCATTGTTTGTGAAGACGGTCGTCAAGGGTAAGAACTTCACCGTTTATTCCCCATTTTTGCATAGCTTTTTAACCAATCTTGCAACTATTTTTAGACTTCATATATAACTAATAAAAGTATTGTTTTTACCTGCTTAAAATAGTTGCTTAAGGGTGTTTTGTTGTTTGGGGTTGTTTGACCCCTCTTGGGGCTTGTTTGGCCCCATTTTTGTGCTATTTTGGTGAGCTCCGAGAGGGCCTCCTCACCACTAAAATCTTGAGGGATTTCAGTGGTGAGGATGGTGGTTTAAGGTCCTAAGAAGGAGAGGGCCACCCCCTCTCCTTGTTGTCTTCAAAATGTGTCATTTAAGCCTCATGTGTGAGCACCATTTTTGAACTCATGTCGGCCATGTTTCAGTAGGTATTTGGTAGTATTTTGACATGCTTTACCACTATTTTTACTTGGTTTAGACACACCATGCATGCCTTGCATACATGTCTTGTAATGCCATGTTTTAGCCTTAACATGCTTTGTGCTTTGAGCCTTGTTCTAGCATGTTTTTGGCCAAGCTTTGTGAAGCTTTTGTGCTTGTTTTGATGTGATAAAGGTCTGTTTTTGGTCATTCGGGTAGTCCATGCTTTGCTTTGTATAGTTACCATGCAATCTCTTTTGTATGCCCTAAGCATTGACCCCTCTAGCATGCCATCCTTGCTTTGTTTCAGTGGTTTGAAACCACTTGCCATGCCATTTCAATCCTTGTGGTGTGTTTGTATGCTTGCATTTGGTGTTCCTTTAAGGCCTTAAACGGTTGGTGTTTCATGCTCCATGTTTGCGCCTTCATGTATGCCATCATGTTTAGGCCTCTAGGATGCCATGTCATTGTGTTTTTGGCTTTGTTTTAACATGCTAAAACTCTGATTTTAGTTATTCAATTCATGCCATGTTTGGTTTTGTTAAGGGTAGTTCAATACCCTTTTGGTGAGCCTTAGACCTTGGACTTTGTTTGCATACTTTGATTGCCTTGTTTAGATTAATTTGGCATCATTTTATAACATGATTTCAGAGCTTATAATGTATGCCATATGTCCATGTTATCCCCTTTTAAGTGTGCTTAAAAGTTGCCTCCATATGCTTAAGTGTTTAGGCCTTAACATGTGCATGTTTGTGTGTGTTTTGCCTCTCATTCCTTAGCATGTTGGCCACTGTTTTGGGCCTAGTATAGGGCTGCCCAAATTGGTATAAGTCCATTGTTTGCATGTTGTCGTATGCTCACCTTGTGTGTTGTCATATACTTAGCCTGTTGCATGTGTTGCATGCTTCAAATTGCTTTGCATTTGGCACGTATTCTCTTGGCTAAGTTGCCTAAAATGTTGTCCATGTTGCACCTTGCATGCTTGCATGGTTAAGTTGCACATTGCATGCTTGATTAGCTTGCATAGTTATTCCATGTCTTGCATACTTATTTGCTTAGGCTGTGTGCCTATTGCATGCTTACTCGTTTGCAGATCATGTTGCACACTTAGCTCACATGTCTAGGTTGCATATCATTGCATGCATCTTTCACCTCATGATCAAGCCATGATAGAGGTTGAAAGCCCCTTGGTATGTTTCTATGCATTGCATTTCGTTTGAAATCAAAATGCACGACTTGGTTCCTAGGGCCATCACGTATTGAAATGCGCGATTGATGGTCCGAGAATCAAGGAACATACTCCTTTGAGTCACAAACATGATAAGGGATGTGTTGGTGCACACATTTGCTTGAAATACATTGTCATGCCTTGTTTTGCCCTCTACTGCTGTCAAAACAGGTTCTGCAGGAAGACTTGGCCGGTCCACTACATGGAGTGTCGATCGACCAATTATTGATGGCCGAGAGCTCAACAAATGGTCGATGACCATCCGGACGTGGTCGGTGAGGTTTCCACTTGGTCGGTGGTGACCCACAGTGTCCATGGAGCATACCTTGGGAGTTGTGCAATTTTCAGAATAGTAGAGCAGGGGAAACAGAGGCAAACTTGTGCATGGTGGTGGGTTTCCGAGCGGGACCGAGCGCGCATGCATTGGGCCCTCTTCCCGAGGCTATTTACTGTTTTATTAGATTAGTTAATTTGCTTAACTAGTTTAATTGGTCTGTAATATTTAATTAGCTTGTAGGTTAGTTAAATCTGTATTATTCTTTCGGCCCTTCCAAGCGAGGGCAAATTTGTAATAAGTGTGGGTGCGTGTGTGCATGTCTTCCAACCCCCACTTCTTTCTCCCTTTTACTTACTTGCTTTTGATGGTTAGTATTAGGACATGTTTAATTTAGCATCCTTATGCTATACATGCGTGCATCATTCATCGATATTGCATGCACAAGGCTCGGCGCATCATGCTAATAACATAGTATTCCAAATCTAACTTGAATACATGCTACTTGTTGCATCCCGCATGCCATCCTAGGATTAGCCGAGCCTATTCTAGTGACATTTTGTATGCGTTGCATTAGCCACTTAACATGGACTTGGATCATGCATGATTGCTAACATGTTCCTCATTTTGGCTCGGAATACGATGTAAGTATTCATACTTTAGCATCTTACATGAGTGTGAATGTTAACATGACAGGATGCTTACCATGTGGCTAGATGCTTATGTGATATGAACTGCCTGAATGCCTATGGGTGAAGGTTGGATTGCTTGAGTTGGAACAACTCATCAAAATCCGTGTTTTAGCCTACTCGTGAGTAGCAAATTTCAAAACATTTTCCAAACAAACGGATATGCGATGCTTTGTTCCAAATTAGGCGATCTAGTCTATACTTGTTTTGCTGTGCGCATCACATAGTAATTCTAGCTAACTAACCAAAATAAGAACACATAACGTTTTTAAAATTGGATATCATGGTTAGTAGAGGCCGATCTTCAGATCGGGCGAGAGGGGGTGCTCATAGCTGACCTTCCCCAATCGTACCCAAGTTCCCGAACCGAGGCAACTTTGGTGATGACGGACACGTGGCCTTAGGCAAACGAGTCAGGGTTTCCTAAATTCCCCCATAAAAAAATATTTAGATGGCGACTCTGTATTTGGCAAAGCAGTCCATGTTTGGCACTTCTTTTCTAAAAATCTGTTTTCTCAAAACGATTTACTGGATTTGGACTCTTTGGTTTAGACTAAGAACCATGACACAAAAGGGAGTCCGAACTGTGGTGGCATAAAGCCCGAGGGTGCGTCCACACCTTCCTGACAATACCTGGTATGTGGAGGAAGTCGACCACATGACAAGAAGTGGCCAATATTTCAAACCACCGCATCTAGACCAACTGAAGGCATTTGGGAAAGACAAAGAGGTAAAGAAATAGAAGGAAAGGAAGTTAGAGGAAGAGGCTGTGCTGAAACAGTTGAAGAAGATTCAAGCTGACATATCTATCTAGGGGCTGCTTATGGCTTCACGAGTACACAGACAGGCTGTACTAATAGCGATGGATAAAGCAAAGTTGTCCATCGACAACACCCCGGAACAACTGGTGGGGTTAGTCTTCCTAGGAGGCGCTACACCAACTTTGACCTTTTTCGACAAAGAATTACCACCAGAAGGCTCTGCACACAACAAGCCTCTATACATATCCATAGAGAAAAGTGGGTGCCAGTCGTATTAGTTGACACCAGGTCAGCGATCAACGTCTATCCATCCCGCATGACTTATGCTATTGGCCTGAAATTGGCCGATTTTGTGCCTACAGCCCAGATGATCCAGGCGTATGACAATACGAGCAGAGAGGTGATGGGAACAGTGCAGATCAGAGTGCATGTTGGCCCCGCTCAATAGGATATTGAATTTCACGTCCCAGATTATTACTTGGGCGACCTTAGCTACACCACGTAAGAGCTGTCTCTTCCACCCTCCACCAAATACTGAATTACCTCCATGGAAAAAAAGTGGCCATAGTCTTCGGGAATTCATCTATACATCCCCTGCCAGAGGTCACTACGCCTGTATTGGAGATTGTGCATGGCGAAGAGGATGTCTTCATTTCAGGGTTTACCTTGGCCGAGGCCCGGGTAGTGCAAAGTATCCTGGCTATCGAAAAGGGCTTCTATGTCAGCGCCCAATCCGTGTACTTCATGAACAAGTTACAGCACATGCCCGGAATGGGATTAGGCAGAAGCGGCTAGAACGGCGTCACTGCATTGGCCGATGTGCCGCATAACCCTCATGCCTTTGTCTTGGCTATACGCCTACCAAAAAGGATTTGGTGAGAAAAGGGAAAGAAATGGCCAGAAGGGCCAGAACTAAGCAGACTGGAAAGCACTACGAGCTTGTGCATCGACCTATCTGGGGAACCCTGAATGGCTATTTTGTTCGGAAGGGAAAAGACTTCCCATTTTGTGGTTTCCTCGAACCCTGGTTCAACTTTGAGAAGCAGTGAGTTCCCAGTTTCAAGATTTTCTTCGACGTGCAGCTGCAAGAGAGTGACATAGAGGAATAGACTGAACTAATTGCTGAGGCTACAAAAAGCATAGAAAGTGATTCCGACAGCAGTGAACTTGAGGTAGGAGCAACGCTAGCATGTCTCCTTTCGGATCCTCAGATCAACTCAGATAGCTTGGGGGATGACCTAACTGTTTCCATGATCAGAGACCAACCAGGTGAGAACCCTTCTGGTGGTATCTTGGATGCATCTGACGCACTGTCCCTCACTTGGCAGTTGGAGGAGGGCTTCCTGTCCAGTAGCTCTGAGTTGGGTAGTGAACCAAAATCTGATTCCACTGAGTCTATGGAGTTGGAATCAGATTCTGGTTCTTCTGAGTCTGAGTTCGGTATTCTTGGGATTAATAACTTGGATACTGAGGTTTTGTCCAGGTCGTCTTTTTCCTTTTCTTTTGAGTCGGTTGTAACCGAGGAACTGGATGAACTGGACTTTGTTAATGAGAATGCCATCATAGATTTTGAGTACTTCTCTATGCCACTTGTATATTGCATTGATCATGACTTTCAAAATTTAGTGAAAACAACGAGGAAGGCATTCCTCTAGTTTTGAAACATTTGATTGATCGAGAGGATGAGAGGTTTGTAAAACCCCTTGCTGATGAAATCATTCCAATTAATATGGGTACTGAGAAGGATCTGCGTCTGGTCCAGGCTGGGACCACGTTGTCTTCGGAGGAGCGCGAGTGCTTAGTTGCTTTATTAAAAGATTTCAAAAATGTTTTTGCGTGGTCCTACGAAGACATGCCTGGGATCGATCCTAAGATTGTACAGCATCAGATCCCTCTTCACCCCGAGGCTCGACCCATCAAGCAGGAGCTGCGAAGAATACGCCCGGATTGGGCTTTGAAGATTAAGGAAGAGGTCACCCAGCAAATAGACATAGGGTTTTTGCTAGTATCTGAGTATCCGACTTGGTTGGCCAACATTGTTCCGGTGCCGAAGAAAGCTGGCAGAATTCGGGTGTGTGTGGATTTCAGATATCTAAACAAAGCCAGTCTAAATGATGACTTTTCTTTACCGTACATTGATGAATTGGTGGACTTTACCGCAGGCCATGCGTTGCTCTCCTTCGTGGATGGATTTTTCGGGTATAACCAGATTCTGATGGCACCCAAAGACATAGGGAAAATTGCTTTCACCACGCCTTGGGGAACCTACTGCTTCAGGGTGATGCCATTTGGGTTGAAAAATGTTAGGGCTACCTATCAGCGAGCTGCAACCACAATTCTACATGATATGATCCACAAAGAGGTTGAGGTATATGTGGACGACATGATTGTCAAGTCCAACGAAAGAGAGGGCCACTACACCGCCTTGAAAAAACTCCTCCAACGGATCAGAGAATATCTATTGAGGTTGAACCCGTAGAAATGCACTTTTGGTGTAACAACAGGGAAAATGTTGGGTTTCTTGATCACACAAAGGGGCATCAAGGTAGATCCTTCCAAAATCAAGGCCATCCTATAAATGCCACCACCAAGGACTAAAAAGGAGGTGCGAGGTTTTCTAGGTAAAGTACAATTCATAAGACGATTTATTTCAAAATTAATCTTGACTTGTGATCCACTATTTTGTCTCTTGAAGAAAGAAAAGAGATTCCAATGGGATGACTAATGTCAGTTTGCTTTTTGAGCAGGATAAGTAGTACCTACAAAACCCACCCGTGTTGTCACTGCCAGAGCCAGAGAAGCTGTTGATTTTGTATCTGTCAGTAATAAACACAACGATGGGATGCATGCTTGCTTAAGAGTCTGAGGATAGGGTGGAGAAAGCCATCTACTATTTGAAAAAGAAAATGCTGGACTATTAGACCCATTACACCCCGCTGGAGAAGGCTTGCTTAGCCTTGGTGTGGGCTACCAGGAAGTTAAGGCACTACCTATTAGCTCACTCCATAATTCTGGTTTTGAGATTAGATCCTATCAAATACCTCTCTGAGAAACCAGTGCTTACGGGTAGGTTAGCTCGTTGGTTTCTTCTTCTCTCTGAATTTGATTTGAAGTATGTTACTCACAAGTCTGTCAAGGGGAGAGTGGTAGCTGAGTTCCTGGTAGATCACCTACTGGAAGGAGATAAAGCGGTAGAATACCTATTCCCAGATCAAGCTATTCTGCAAGTCGAGAAAGAGATTTGGACAATGTACTTTGATGGAGCATATAACCAGTACGATTATGGGATAGGTGTGTTGCTGATAGCACCCAACAATTCCCGTATACCCTTAGCCTTCAAACTCTGGTTCAAAGTATCCAACAATGAAGTAGAATACGAAGCGTGTATCGCTAGTTTGGAAACCGCCCTAGAACTAGGGACAAAAAGGTTGGACATCATTAGGGACTCGAACCTGGTTGTGTCTCAAGCAAAAGGAGATTGGAAGGTTAAAAAATAAAAGATGAAGAACTATCACCAAACCATGGACGTTCTGATTCCTAGGTTTGAGAAGCTAACCTTTACTCATCTACTAAGAGATAACAACAGGTTTGCTGACGCTTTATCAACTCTATCTTCTATGACAGACATCCCATTTGGAGTCCGCATGCGTCCGATCATCATTGAACAGAGATATGTGTCGGCCTACGAGTCTATCGCCGCAATAGATGAAGTGCAAGATCAAAACCCCTAGTATTATGATATCTGGAACTTCTTGGAAAATGAGGTTTATCCACTAGGGGCAAATGCCAAAGATAAAAGGGCAATACGGTGGATGGCCATTCAATTTATCATCTGGGGGGTAAGTTGTATAAGAGAGGTCATCTGGGAATACACAAACTATGTATTGACGCAAAAGAATTGAAGCGCCTAATGGAGGCCATCCATGGGGGAGAGTGTGCAGCGCACATGAGCGGAGTAATGTTAGCCCAGAAGATTCTCAGGCAAGGTTACTACTGGTCTACCATGGAGGAGGATTGTATTGGTTTTGTTTGGCGATGTCACAAATGCGAAATTCATGCAAATCATATGAATATCCTGCCGTCAAAGCTGTACAACATGACTTCACCATAGCCTTTCTCAATCTAGGAAATTGACTTCATTGGAGCAATTACACCAAAAAGGTCAAATGGGCACGAGTACATTCTAGTGTCAATTGATTATTTTACGAAATGGGTGGAAGCTCAGTCTTATGTAGTGTTGAAGGCAGCGCATGTGGATAAGTTCATCCGAAATAACATCATTTGCCGTTATGGAGTCCCAAATGTGATCATTTCAGACAATGGCTCCCATTTCAAGAAAGAAATGATCGACTTGTTAGAGAAATATAACGTGGCTTTTCATAAGTCGTCTATATATCAGCCACAAACCAACAAAGTTGTTGAGGCCGCCAACAAGAACATCAAGCACATTTTGCAAAAATGGTTGAGACCTATAGGGACTGGCCAGAAAAGTTACCATTTGCTCTCAGGGGCTACAGAACTTCAATTCGGACATCTACTGGGGCAACTCTGTACTCTCTTGTTTATGGGATTGAAGCTGTTCTGCCAATTGAAATAGAGGTTTTGTCGCTACAGGTTATGGCTAAGTGTCAGATAGTAGAGGCGGATTGGCAGCAGAGCAGGTTCGAAGAACTAATACTGTTCAATGACAGAAGGCTGAAAGCATTGTATCATGTTTAGGGTTATCAACGTAGGATTGCCAGGGCTTTTAACAAGAAAGTTAAGTCTCGGAATCTTAAGGAAGGGGATTTGGTACTGAAAGACAACCGAGCTCCCATCCATGACCCTAGGGTCAAGTTCAGACCCAATTGGACTAGTCCTTACATTATCAAAACCATTTGGTTTGGTGGCCCTGTTATTCTCATGGACCTGGATGGCCTAGAATTTTCCCAACCGATCAACATGGGCAAGTTGAAGAAATATTACCCTTGAGAGGCTCGCTAAGCCGAAAACCCAAAAGGGTGACCTAGGCAAAAGTTAGAGCACAAAAAATTGAGAAAAGAAAAATTGACCTTGTAAGGTTGAAAACCCAGAAAGGGCGGCCTTGGCAAAAGTTAGAGCGCAAAAAGAGTTCTCAATCTAGGAAATTGACGTCATTGGAGCAGTTACACCGAAAAGGTCAAATGGGCACGAGTACATTCTAGTGTCAATTGATTATTTTACGAAGTGGGTGGAAGCTCAGTCTTATGTAGTGTTGAAGGCAGCGCATGTGGCTAAGTTCATCCGAAATAACATCATTTGCCGTTATGGGGTCCCAAATGTGATCATTTCAGACAATGGCTCCCATTTCAAGAAAGAAATGATCGACTTGTTGGAGAAATATAACGTGGCTTTTCATAAGTCGTCTACATATCGGCCACAAACCAACAAAGCTGTTGAGGCCGCCAACAAGAACATCAAGCACATTTTGCAAAAAAATGGTTGAGACCTATAGGGATTGGCCAGACAAGTTGCCATTTGCTCTCAGGGGCTACAGAACTTCAATTCGGACATCTACTGGGGCAACTCCGTACTCTCTTGTTTATGGGATGGAAGCTGTTCTGCCAATTGAAATAGAGGTTCTGTCGCTGCAGGTTATGGCTGAGTGTCAGATAGTAGAGGCGGATTGGCAGCAGAGCAGGTTCGAAGAACTAATACTGTTCAATGACAGAAGGCTGAAAGCATTGTATCATGTTTAGGGTTATCGTAGGATTGCCAGGGCTTTTAACAAGAAAGTTAAGTCTCAGAATCATAAGGAAGGGGATTTGGTACTGAAAGACAACCGAGCTCCCATCCATGACCCTAGGGTGAAGTTCAGACCCAATTGAACTAGTCCTTACATTATCAAAACCATTTGCTTTGATAGAACTGTTATTCTCATGGACCTGGATGGCCTAGAATTTTCCCAACCGATCAACATGGACAAGTTGAAGAAATATTACCGCTGAGAGGCGCGCTAGGCCGAAAACCTAGAAGGACGACCTAGGCAAAAGTTACAGCACAAAAAATTGGAAAAAAGAAAAATTGAGCTTGCAAGGTTGAAAACCCAAAAAGGGCGGCCTTGGCAAAAGTTATAGCGTAAAAGGGGAGTGTTAATACCCGAGTGAACCCGAACCAAACTACGTAAGGCCTGATTCCCATCTTCGGGATACGTAGGCAACTTCATTCTGAAGTCCAACCGTAAACACCTCCAAATCAATTGTGTCCATGTGTTTGATCAAAGCATCTTTGTCTGTTCGTTATTTGAAAGTTTCGGTTGTGATCCTTACTTTGAGAGAAGAGCTAACTACAGTGTTGAGCAGTACTATTCAGGCAAGGGATAGTTTTCCATTTTTTTGGATTCAAGATTGTATCTCTTGAGGATAAATTCCATGTGTGTCAAGTTCTGATCCTTATCGAAAATGGTTTTGAAAAGTTTTGATAAAAGCTGATTTTATTCAAATTAATCTTTTTACAACTTAGACCATTTTTGGACCAAAAGGAAAATTTTTAGTGCCCAGAGCTTCAATTTCATTGATTTCAATACAAAGTTTTCCAACTCTCGATACAAATCAAAGTTGCCTTTATTACACTCAAAAATAAAACTTGAAAAGTAAGATCAAAGCAATAAACTTGCAGCATAAATAAGTCAGGTGTTCCTGCGTCCCCCGCTTGTGGTAGTGGAAGCTTCTGATGCTACAGTGGGCCTAGATTATGCCTCATCTTCAAGCCAAGTTAGGCACTCGCCAGAAAGTGCACAGTTGAAACTAGGGCCAGGAGCCAAAAGTTCTCTCATCCTCCACGTAGTGGGATATCGAGCCACTTGGGAACGAAACTGGGTACTCTACCCCCCTCTACTAGGCAAGTCGGATTATGTCCGAACTGACGCCTGAACCAAAATAAAAAGTAGAAAACACAGTGTGTCAGGCTAATCAGCTAAATGCCAGGTTGCCGAGCCATGCTATAGCTCATCTCGGGCAGATCAAACCAGGAGCAACGCCAAGCAATGTCAACAGCAGACCTGTTGCACATCCAATGGCATCACCATCCCTTGTTCAGGAAATCCACGAGCCGTTGGCAAAAGAAATAGCCCCGTGCTGAATAAGCAGGGCAAGAATCCACTACCTTCAACTTGTCCATGAGCCATATGTGGAGAGGGATGAAAGAAAAGAGAGATTAAAGAATAGAGGTGTATGTTGAGAGAAGAGTGAGGAAAAGGCTTTGAGAGAAAAGCAGAGCATGAGTGCCAAGTGATGTGAGAAACACATATTAGAAAGGGTGGGAAACATTACCTCAAGAAGTAGTGGACTTCCTGCAAATTTGGTTGTCTCTCGCCAATGGAAGGCGTCCAAACCCATCAAAGTCTCGGCCAGTACCAAGCCCATGCAACTCTTGCCCTCTTTCAAACCTTGGGCTACTTCAACTAGTCAAATGCCAGACCCGTCGAAACTTGGGGTAAGGAGGAAATGTGCTAGCATGCACAAACAAAGGGCGTGTTGTCAAAAACCTCGCCAAAGAAGGTCGCCCCGGTCACCAGCGTCAGAAAATCGATGAATCAAACTGGGGATGCCTAGTTGTCCATTGCGAACCAAGGATCGAACCTCATGCAAAGTGAGCCCACACATCCTTCCCAAAGCATGGATGTGACCAAAGCGAGGCTAAGGCAAGATTTCCTCATCGCGCTGGGATTCCATTAGCATCTGAAATTCTTCGACTGCCCCCGAACCTAAAGACGTGTGTGATCAGGTTCCAACATTTAGCCACGGCATGAAGGAATGGAAAACAAAGTGGAGAACGACTTAGCGGGAATAATGCATTCATGCTGAAACCTTGAAAATTTAACTTTTCCGAGCCATCTAAGGTTGTAATACAACCGAAGAGTTTTTTTGGCAAAAAATGGCTTCATTTGCAAAGAATTTGCAGCTAAAATGAAGAAATCACGAAGCTCAGCCCTTTGTAGAAGATAAGGCAGTGCGTGGAAGGCAGGTGTCAACAATGTGGAGGTCCTACACATTGATGGCCGGCAAGGCATCATTGATGGCCGACAAGAGGTACAGATGGCCGACAGGCCACCCCTCATGGTTGGCAAGTGGCCGGCATTCACCCCTCATGGCCAGTAGTCTTCTTCCCTAGCCTGCTGTCCTTCTTTGTGCTGGAAAGTGCTGAAAGCATGTGTTTTGTGTGTTTTAGAGTCCTGTTTTGAGTCTTTTCGGGCTTTAGCACGTTTGTTGAGGTCTACGTGTTTTGTTTTGCTTATCAAGTTGTACTTGTGTTGTTTTTGTTTATTGAGTTATTGATTTGTTGTTTATCGAGTTGTACTTGTTGTTTACCGACTTCTTTTGTTTATCGAGTTGTATAGTGCTTTTTTTGTATGTCAGTCGTTGGTCGGTTCGTTACCTGATTCAGACTATTGTGACAATACAAGTATTTGGTTTTCAATGTCAAAATCAATCTCATTTTCATGCAATGCGGTGTTCATGATGCAAAATACAATACGCTTTCAAGAAAAAAAGTTGGTTTTTATTCTGATCATGGTTGTTTTCACAAAAAGTGCAGTACAAGTTTTTAAAGAAAATAAAACTCATCTGAAGCTGTACAATGTGCTAACACTATAAACCAAAAGAAACTAAGCAAATATACGAAGATCAGTGCCAGTCATCTCAGGATCTAGAGGCCCTCTTCGTCCTCTTCCTCAGAGGAGCGGACTCTGCAGCACTGTCTCCATCGGTGCCACTGTCTGAATCTGGATCAGAGTCTGAACCGGAGCCGTCTCCACTCTCCGCCTCAGAGCCCTTCTCACCATCAGCATCCCCACTCTCAGAACCTGAGCCAGCATCACCATCTCCACTCTCTGATGACTCTGAATGCTGACTCGCTGCCTCCTCATCCTCGCTAGTCTTAGTGTCGTCCTCATCCAAAATAGGCTCTAAAGGACCACTCTCAGCTCAGGCACCCCTAGCTTGACCTCAGCTGCGTGCTGGAGCCTGTCTCTCTCTCCCCATTGCCGGAGGAGGCACTGCTGGTCCTGGTGCTACTCCCCCTGGCACACCTGGTATGGGTGGGACCTGAAAAGGCAGTTATTATATGTCAACCACTGTATACGTATCAGATGCATGTATGGGACAGAATGAGTATATATTGAAGTCAAGAACAGTGTATGAATACAATATGGAAGTGCAATATTTCAGATGCAATGTATCAGTGCAGTATGGTGAAGTTCTCATGTCAATTCAGTGTGTCAGTGGAAATTTGATGATTGGAATATAAGAAAATTAAAGAAATGACCTGCATGTTGTTGAAGCCAAGCAGTGCCTCCCTCCTCAATATCATACCCTCGAATGAGGCTAGTAGCTCAAGCAGCTCCTCGAAATATCCTGGAGGTGCTCGCAAATGCATTGGGAATGATTAATATCTAGAACAAGCAAATATCAGAAAGAGATGGGAAAACTAAAAATATGGTACATACCGGAGGCGCATCTTAGGCTCTGGTGTATCTATGCCCAGCTGCTGGGGGCTCAATCGGGATCTGATAAGCCTCCCCAGTGTATCACCAACATGTGAGTGCAGTAGGCAGCTCTGGCCACCAGGTTCCCTGCCTCACCTGAGGAGCCCCATTGCCATGGGCTCTGCTAGCCCAGGTCGCTCTGCGTCTCCCTATCGCGGCTAGAGCTCTCACTTCCTCACCCTCGCGAACACCGGTCAGAGGCGGCATTAAGTGTGTCTGGATAAAGGCCGCATAGTCGAGCTGTACACAAAAATACTCTACCTCCAAGCCTACCATGAATTGGATCACCTCTTCATCAGATGGCTTGTTTGTCGCTCTTATGGACACTGGCGGTGCCATCGGTATAAACTGAGCACGCAGGTCCATGGTCTGGTGCACGAAGCGTTCGTCTAGGAACCAAGCTTGGCAAATTCGAGCCCCCAAGAAGGATATGATAGCGGGAAATGCCCCAAGCCACATGGTACTGGGCTCGAAGCTTTATCAGTACCGCGGCCTAAGGCTGCCATGTGATCTGAAATGGAAAGTGAACAGGTTATTACTCGCTGTCAGTTGCTAATGTATGAATTGAAATAGCTGTAAAGAAAAAATGACTGTGTTTTGAGTTATCTCGTGCGCTGTAACCGTGTCAAAGTACTAAAAGAAAATTATGAAGGGCACACGAGTCCTACGGCGGAGCTGGCCGTCGTATACTCGAGAAAAGAGGACCATTAATGGAATCTCATCTATAGGCTCTGGGGCAAGAGTCGGGAAGTATGCGTACACCCATAGCTGCAGAAGTCAAATACAGAAGTATGTAATCAATATAGTATGAACAGATATAGAAAGTGCAAAGTAGAAAGCTTACAGTATAAACAGATGCAGAAAGTGCAAAGCAGAAAGCAGATGTGTTGAACGGATGTAAAGCAAGAAATACTAAGCAAAAAATGTAAGGTGTAAAGGGGGAACAGAGAAATGTACCTCCCAGGCTCGCCAGTAACCTCCAACTAAGTTCCCTTATAGATGGGAGGAAGAACTCATGTATCCATATAATGTGGTGAGGCCGGCTGCACCCCAATCATAAAACTAAACTCGAGGAAGAGTCACCAAGGCACTCAACAAATACAAGCCCACGGTATTCCACCTGTTTGAAAACAAGGTGGTACCGAAGATGAACATCAAGAAGCCCCTGGTATATTGCTCTGTCTCCTCTACGGCCTCGGGTTCAGTCCCCCTGAACTGCTTCTCGAACCAAGTGTGTCACACCATGCCCGACCGATAGATCAGTGAATGTACCCCAAGCAACTCGAGCCAGGCTGCCCTCCACTCCTCCACGTTTGGGTCAAAAGGGATCGAATCACCCCCTACGCCTAAGCCAATGATCTTGGCAAAGTCGTAAAAAGCCATCGTCATCTCCCTTGTGGTGAAAAAGTGAAAGGAGTTTGTGGTGTCCCACCTCTCCACCAGTGCTCCGAGGAGAGGACGGCTCATGGTAACCCGAGTTAAGATGGAGCAGAAGAGGCCGAAGCTTGCCTCATCAACCATGTCACGAACTCCAGCTAGGACCTCATCATACCAATCTCAAGCAATCGTCACACCATAGCCCCTAAAAGCCTGAGACTCACCCTGTGGCAATGCATGAGATGTAATTAGATCAAGGCAATGCATGAGATGCAATCAGATCAAGGCAGTGTATGTGACACAGTCCGATGAAAGAAATGCAAGATATGTGAACAATTAAAGGCAGAAATGCATAGAAACAAAGTTCGTACCTCAACGGTAGTGGCCGATAAATAAGACCCTGGCTCCCTTAAAAAGAGGTCCTCTGGCACGTCCTCAGCCAAATTAGTAAAACATCTGATGCCTCTAGTAGTAGGCAATAAGTGTGTCCAAGGATGATATCTCGCTGGATCAAAAAGCCGTACACTCAACGATAACGGCTCTGTCTCGGCCTCAATGACTGCCTTAAAGTCTACTGGGGGAAGCTCGGGAGGAGCCCTATCATAGGAAAATCGTCTGCCATTTGAAAATAGGTGCGAGATGGGTGAAAAGTGAAGAAAAGTGAAGAAAAAGGGGTAAACATGGAAAAAGTCAACCCTAAGAGAGAGAAAATGGAAGAAAAATTCAAAACCCAAAGAAGTGCACAGAACTCAAGAGAAACTCGAGGGGAATGGGCCTAGAATGGTGCAAATGAGAAAAGAAGCGTCGAAATCAAATTTCAATTGGTTCAAAGCGGAGAGAACTAGAAGGATTTAGCGAATAAAGTTTGTGTGGGGCATTGGAAAACGCGTAAAAGGCTCAGATCTAGAGAGGGAAAGCACCTAGAGAGAGCGAGAGCATTTTCGGTCAAGAGGGTGTGAGGAAATGAGCCCTAGTGGCTTGTATTTAAAGGCACATGCTTTAAAAGTCCATTTTGCCCTGAACTGCCATCGATAGCCAGCAAGGCACACTAGTGGCCGACAGTTGGCCCGCGGCCCCTCTTGTGGCCGCTAGGTTTCCAAGGGTCTTCGTTGTGTCCCTGGTTCTGTTTTGCGTTCTTGGATTTCAACATTGAAGGGGTTGTTGATTATTGAGTTCAGAATGCCTCTATGGAAGCTCAGAATTGCATTTCCAGTGCACGATGTCCGTCACTCCTTAACATAAGCAAGGTGTATCCTTTTTAACATATTGCAACTTTTTCGAGAGGTAAATTGGAAGTTGTTCTTGAATTGGTTTTGACGAATATGTTTTTGTTGTTGTTACATGGAACGTGCATTCCACTTATATTGTCGAATAGAGTATGCTCTTATTCTAGCTACATAGAATATGCTTCCGCTCTTGCATTATGCATAGAACATGTTTATTGCTTTCGCTCTTGAATCATGCATGGAATATATGCTTTTGTCTTTGAATCATGCGTAGAATATGCCCTCAAATTGTTTGGTTCACATAGAATATGCCATTATATCTCAGTTGTTGTCTTGCAAAGAATATGCATTTTTCTATTGTTGCATAGAGTTGTTTTCATTCTTGTTTCATGCAAAGAAAATGCACTGTCATTACATAACACGCTTTTCTACACAGGCACGATATTGTATGTGCAGTTTATTCAGTGGAGCCAACACAAACAAACGTTGTTGTATGTACAGTCCATTCAGGTGCGTCCCGGTGTTTAGCGTCCTTTAGTTAAAAACATTTGTGTGCGTCCTGACGTTCACCACCTCCTTCGGTTATCGTCCTTTGGTTAAAAATATTTGTGTGCGTCCTGATGTTCACCACCTCCTTCGGTTACCGTCCTTTGGTTAAAAACATTTGTGTGCATCTTGATGTTCACCACCTCCTTTGGTTACCGCCTTTCGGTTAAAATTTTTTTGTGTGCGTCCTGATGTTCACCACCTCCTAAGGTTACCACCTTTCGATTAAAAACATTTGTGTGTATCCTGATGTTCACCACCTCCTTCGGTTATCGCCCTTTAGTTAAAAGCATTCGGGTGCGTCCCGGTGTTTACACCACTCGTTTTTTGGTCAAAAACATTCGGGTGCATCCCGGTATTCACATCACCCTTTTCCTTCTCATGTGTGCAATCTATCTGTGCTTGTAGCAGTTGCCATAGCGAATGCGTTTGCATTGTCGGTGGCGGTTTATGCAGCAGCTAATTTGTCCAGCGGCTATGTGAACCCGGCGGCCATGTTCGGGATGGCAGTTAGCGGTCATATTAGTGTTCCTATGGCTATTTTTTACTGGATTTCACAGTTGCTTGGGTCTGTAATGGCTTGTATTTTCTTAAAAGTTACCACTATCGCACAACATGTACCTGTCCATGGAATCCCACAAGAAATGACTGGGTTCGGAGCATCCATTTTAGAATGGGAGATGACATTTGGTTTGGTCTACGTGGTCCATTGGGAGCAATTGGACCCTCAGCAATCGAGTTCATTGTATGAGCCAATGTATTGGCATCTGGGCCATTTATCGGTGGGTCAATGAACTTGGCTTACTTCTTCAGGTTTGCTCTTGTTGGAGGGAGTTTCAAGAACCATGTAGTCTATTGGGTCGAACCTTTGATCGGTGCTGCTCTTGCTGGTATCCTATATGATAATGTGGTATTTTTGGTTCCAGCACCCAGCATAGCAGATGGAGTTAGGGTTTAATTAAATACAGGAAAATGTTGATTTTATTTTATTTTCTTTTTTGTAACAAAAATTAAAATATGCTATATAATAAAATTACGATCATTTATTGAAAAAGATTTATATAATGAAATTATGATTATCTATATAAGGAAACAGAGATCATCTATATAATGAAACATATTTATTTACTCTGTATTATAGATCTACGAATTTATTTCAAAGATTTTTATGAATCAACAATTAGGAAATAGAAATTATTAGGAAACATAAATTAAAATATTCTATATAATGAAATTATTATCATTTATAGAAACATGTTTATATAATGAAATTATGAACATCTATATAAGGAAACAGGTTTATTGGCACTGTATTAATTTAAGCATTTTTAATTAATTTGCAATGAGGTATTATGATATCATATGTTGTCATGATTTTTTTTTTTTTTTGAAATATTATGTGATATGTGTTGTTTTTTGATTCATTTGATTACAGTGTTATGTAAAGAATTTAAGTAGACTTTTATAAAGTTTGTGAACTTTTAATATTTATTATGGTGGTGATTATGATATTCATATAATTATCAATGGACCACTTGTGGAGTATTATTTCGAAAACTATATTTCATGTGTAAAAATTCTCAATTTTGGTTTAATACAAAATGCATATATTTTAAAATTTGTTGTGTATTGCTTTTACCCAAATGTGTGCTTGAATATGATTCTACTCATCTTGAATTGTTATTACAGTCCATCTAATATTACTTAATTCGCTATTGCCGAAATGATTAGGAAACAATAATTAGAAAACAACAATCTATCTAATCTTGTTTTATTCACTATTGCGGAATTGTTATTACAATCTATCTAATCTTGTTTTACGAATCAACAATTAGGAAACAGAAATGATTCAAAAACAGAAATTAAAATATTCTTTCTATTGAAATTGTGATCATTTATTCAAAAAGATTTGTATAATGAAATTATGGTCATCTATATAAGGAAACAGAGATCATCTATATATTGAAACATATTGACTAAGTTGTGTCTTCTTTCTCGTATTAGGCAATGGCGTCGCCAAATTCTCGTCTCAAGCACGTGGTGAAGCCCAATGCTCTCAGATCATCTCTCATCGAATTCATCTCCACCTTCCTCTTTGTCTTTGCCGCAGTTGGCTCCGCCATGTCTTCTTGGAGGATGATCCCGAATGCTGCAATAGATCCATCTGCACTTGTAGCGGCTGCAGTAGCGAATGCGTTTGCATTATCGGTGGCGGTTTATGCAACGGCTAACATGTCCAGCGACCACGTTCAAGATGGCGGTTAGCCGTCATATTAGTGTTCCTATGGCAATTTTTTTACTGGATTTCACAGTTGCTTGGGTCTGTAATGGCTTGTCTTTTCTTAAAAGTTACCACTGTTGTACAGCATGTACCTGTCCATGGAATACCACAAGAAATGACTGGGTTCGGAGCATCCATTTTGGAATGGGCCCCGAGATGTGGTCCATTGGGAGCAATTGGACCCTTAGTAGTTGAGTTCATTGTAGGAGCCACTGTATTGGCATCTGGGCCATTTATGGGTGGGTCAATGAACGCGGCTTACTCCTTCGAGTTTGCTCTTGTTGTAGCGAGTTTCAAGAACCATATAGTCTATTGGGTCGGACCTTTGATCGGTGCTGCTCTTGCTGGTATCCTATATGATAATGTGGTCTTTTTGGTTCCAGCACCCAGCATAGCAGATGGAGTTGGGGTTAAATTAAATACAGGAAAATGTTGATTTTATTATATTAAAATATTCTATATAATAAAATTACAATCATCTATTGAAACAGATTTATATAATCAAATTATCATTATCTATATAAGGAAACAGAGATCATCTATATAATGAAACATATTTATTTACTTTTTATTATAGATCTATGAATTTATTTCACAGATTTTTACGAATCAACAATTAGGAAACAGAAATGATTAGAAAATAGAAATTAAAATATTCTATACAATGAAATTATTATAATTTATAGAAACAGGTTTATATAATGAAATTATGAACATCTATATAAGGAAATAAATTTATTGACACTTTATTAATTTTAGCATTTTTAATTAATTTGCAATGAGGTTTTATGACATCATATGTTGTCATGAATTTTTTTTTTGAAATATTATGTGATTTGTGTTATTTTTTGATTCATTTGATTACAGTGTTATGTCAAGAATTTAAATAGACTTTTATAAAGTTTGTGAACTTTTAATATTTATAATGGTGGTGATTATGATATTCATATAATTATCAATGGACCTCTTGTGTAGTATTATTTCGAAAACTATTTTTCATCTGTAAAAATTCTCGATTTTGGTTTAATACAAAATGCATATATTTAAAATTTGTTGTGTACTGTTTTTACCCGAATGTGTGTTTGAATATGATTATACTCATCTTGAATTGTTATTACAATCCATCTAATATTATTTAATTCACTATTGCTGAAATGATTAGGAAACAATAATTGGAAAACAACAATCTATCTAATCTTGTTTTATTCACTATTGCAGAATTGTTATTACAATCTATCTAATCTTGTTTTACAAATCAACAATTAGGAAGCAAAAATGATTGGAAAACAGAAATTAAAATATTCTTTATAATGAAATTATGATCATTTATTCAAATAGATTTGTGTAATGAAATTATGATCATCTATATAAGCAAACTGAGATCACCTATATATTGAAACATATTGACTAAGTCGTGTCTTCTTTCTCGTATCAAGCAATGGCGTCACCAAATTCCCATCTCGAGCACACGGTGAAGCCTAATGCTCTCAGATCATACCTCGTAGAATTCATCCCCACCTTCCTCTTCGTCTTTGCCGCAGTTGGCTCTGCCATGTCTTCTAGGAGGATGATGCTGAATACTGCAACAGATCTATCTGCGCTTGTAGCGGTTGCAGTAGCAAATGATTTCCCATTGTCGGTGACAGTTTATGCAATGGCTAATATCTCTAGCGGCCATGTGAACCCAACGGCCACATTCGGGATGGCAGTTAGCAGTCATATTAGTGTTCCAATGGCTATTTTATACTAGATTTCACAGTTGGTTGGGTCAGTAATGGCTTGTCTTTTCTTAAAAGTTATCACCGTCGCACAGCATGTACCTCTCCGCAAAATCCCACAAGAAATGACTGGGCTCGGAGCATCCATTTTGGAAGGGGTGATGACATTTTGTTTGGTCTACACAATCTATGTAGTCAGGGACCCAAGACGTGGTCCATTGGGAGCAATTGAACCCTTAGGAATCGGGTTCATTGTTGTAACACCCCGAAATAAACCAACCATGAATAATACATAACCACATACATTCACTAATTACAACCATTCTCCATTCCCTATAGCAAGATCTCCATGGTTTATACAAGAGATCCACATGCAAATATACATTCAATGATAAGAAAATACCTGAATCCATAGCATGTGAAACATATAGTCTCAAAAAAAAAAATAAAGATAAAATAAGAGAAACGCCCTTACGGACTTACATCTTCCAAGGCAATAGCTCGATTACACAAAATGGTCTCTCGGACCCATACCAATTTGGCCCTAGGCTTTACAAAAATTATGACAAAAGAAAGAGTGATCCACTCTTCACCAAAACATATCCACACCCTTAGCTCGGCGAGATCACAACATCTCTACCTATACCAAATCCCATAAGGGTGAGCATAAAACCCAATAGAGAATTCTCACAAAGTATATACAGTTATGCAACTCCAATTAAAAATGCGAATTTCAATGTTATGCCATGCACTGTTAAAGATTACCATCTTTCAATAAAATTTGCAATCTCAACTTACTTCAAAACTTCCAATTTTAATCAATAAGGGCGGTAAATATGACATTAGTAATCCCTAGGCTAGTGTCTGCAAGTAGACTCTACAAGTACTACCAAATCGTCATTTTTACCGGTATTAACCGGAAGGCTTGACACCTATCCACGCGGCTTTCTGGTCTTTCACCAAGGACACTCTGGCCAACTTATTAAGTTCAACTGCACCCCCTTTCCGAACTTACCACGTATTTACCCCATGTATATGATCATAATTCTCATTGCAAAATAATCCTTCTCAAGTAAACATGATGTGAATGCAACAATGGTAATAATTCGCTTCATGCACACTAATGATAATAAATCAAATGAAAATGAGATGTAATAATTGATATCTCAGAACATTTCTCTATTTTCAAAATGTCTTAATAACAATAATAAACAATTACCTTTCTCACTTTCACAAATACGTTTCTCATTTCGCAAAATAATCATGTGTCATCAACACACCACCACAATTTCTCGACAATAATTCATCATGACCAAACCTTTCAATATGTTCAGCATGTCATCTTTCATTTCATTTCCCATTACATTAATATTAAACATTTTTACATCATCTATGGCACTCAACAACTTGCCATCTTACAACTCTACACATATATACATTTATCAATGTACTTTAAAAGTGGACCTCCATTTCACGCATACATCAAGAAGTTGCTATTTTCAACTACATCATAAAATCAATATTCATTCACCCTTTAATCACAAGAAAAGAAGAACTTCCATAGGCCTTTCTACATTTTAAGAAAATCCCCAATTTCTAGGGTTTTTATCACAAACTCAACATTTCTTCACTTCATGATGAGAACCCAATCAAAATCATGTTGTTCTTAAATTTTGTAAAAGAACATCCTTGTGGATAGGAAAATGATGAAGATCAAACCCATTTTCTTCAAACTTCCTCAACATTTGGAGTAAAACCCAAAATCAACACAACTAGTTCAAGAAGGCTTTTAAATCATCATAAATCTTACATAACATGTATATATAACTCAAGAAATCCCTACCTCAAGGTGTTGATGATGAAGAGAAGATGGAACCCTAGCTTTTGATGGAAGATCCTTCAATCTCTACCACACCAAGAGTGACACTAGCTCTAGATCTTCAAGATTTAGAGGAAGATGTTGATGATCTTGACTCAAGATTTGCAAGAATCCAAATGTTTTAGGTGTTTGAGGGAGTTTTCTAGAGAGAAGGGAGAGAAAAATAAGGTTTAGAGTGAGAGAGAGATCACCAAAATGAGAGATATATTCGGACCAAAAAGATACAAAAAATAGAGTTTCGGACTACCCAGTTGGCCGCTCGTGCGGCCCACCTCCATCGCTCGTGTGGCCCACTTACCCCGCTCATGCGTCGATTTCATAATGCAAAATTCTGGGTGCCAGCCTCCACCGCTCGAGTGGCCCCTCATGCCGCTCGGGCGGCCCAACTCTGCACGTGCGGCCTAGAGCCCCGCAATTGCGGCCTTGGCCCAGCAGCCCAAAATTTCCACTTCGTTCCCAAGCACCCTGGACTCACTCGCGCACCTTTCAGAACAACCGAGATTCAACACCAACCGAAAACGAAATAGAGCTCTAATCTAAAAACCATTCCGAACATTCAAACCCAATGAAGGTAAAAGGGAAACGAAGCGAAGAAAGAAAGGAAAAAAAAAAAAAAGAAATGGAAAAAGAGAGCCAGTCATCACAATTGTAAAAGCCAATGTATTAGCATCCAGGCCATTTGCGGACGGGTCAACAAACCCGACTTACTTGTTCGGGACTGTTCTTGTTAGAGGGAGTTTCAAGAACCATGTAGTCTATTGGGTCGGACCTTTGATCGGTGCTGCTCTTGCTGGTATCCTATATGATAATGTTGTCTTTCCGATCCAAGTATCAAGCTAAGGATGCAACATGGCATGGCAAGGCACTCATGCAAGCATACAAGCATACATATGGCGATGCGAATAGATGGCAAGATGGGCTTACACATGAATTAGACAACTCTAAAATAGGCCTAAAACAGTAGCCAAAATGACCAAAACAAGAAACCAAAACACATGCACACATACACATGATGGAAGGCCTACACTTATGCACAATTTAAACAACCCTCAAGCACACTTGAAAGGGATAAACAAGAGCAATTAGCATGCAACACAAGCATTGAAATCATGTCATAAAATGATGCCAAATCATATCAAACAAGACAAGAAAATGCATGCAAGCATGGTCTAAGTACTTGAGGCAAATCATGAAGCTTTGAAGCATGTTTTATCACAACAAACATGGCATGCATTAAGCAACCTAAAACAGGTTTTTAGCACATAACATAAGGCCCAAAAGACCACTTGGATGGCATCTAGATGGCTCAAAAACAAAGGCATGCAAAGGCACCAAAACATGGAGCAATGCTACACAAGCTTATGAGGCATTAAAGAGGCATGCAAGGCAATCAAACAAGCATGGAAATGGGACTGAAATGGCATATAGAATGATCCCAAATCACCAAAATAATGTAAAGATGCCATGCTACACATGCACATATTTAAGGCCAACAAGCCCAAATGCAAAGGAGCTATACCAAGAATGCCAAGATCAACCCAAATGACTATGGACAGAGCTAAAACATGGCAAGATAAGCACATAATCTTCATAAATGCAAGCCTAAAACATGCTCCAACAAAGGCTAACAACCTAAGACATGTTAAGGCACAAATAAGGCATTACATCCAAAGACTTATTGACGCTTTTTTGACCCCTTCAAATGATGTCATTAACAAAATTGGTCAAGTTTGCCAAAATTATGGCTTCTTTCAGGTTGGTGTTATATATATATATATATATACTAGCGTATGCCCGTGCCTAAAGGCACAGTGTAAATAATTTTAAGATTAAAATGTAGTTATAATTTATACGTATTATGTTGAAATTTATAAAGTTTGTGTCATTTATTGATAAGGATACTGAAAAAATATATTGAAATATTTTTCTTCTTAAAGAACGTATAACAATTTTGCTTGTATTACACGCTCTACAAAACTCAAATAAAATAACAACTCCCCCTAATCTTAATGCAAATTAAGAAACAAACATATAAGATTTAAAGTTATATTGCATATCAAAATATAAAAGGCAGTAAAAAAAAGTGTAAACACTGAACAAAAAACAGAAATTAAAGTTATATTGTCATACACCAAAAGAGTGGGTTAAAACTTTACAAAAAGTGGGTTAAATCTTTTCAAAAGATGTGTCAATAACATGTCTTCAAATATGTGTTTGCCCAAACTTCCTCCTCATTACTTTCCAAAAAGTCTTTGTATCAACTTGTATGTATCTCCAATGAGGAATATGCACAACAATCTGGTAATTTGTGTAAACAAAAAAAATATAGATTAGTACATTTGTTGGAAATATACATGTCAAAATACTTTAAGATTGAAATTACCTTATTACAACCCCATCGAAGCAAGCTAGTCGTATTTCTCCTTTTAAGCTCCATAGATTTTTCGGTC
>NW_021025059.1:54918-125158 GCF_004153795.1 Camellia sinensis
GACACAAAACAGTCGAGTCGAGAGATCTTGAGCAAGGCGCGTGAGCCGAGACCTCCGGGAACTCCAAACGAACACAAACATGGATAATCACCGAGTGTTCAAACGGTGACGTCCAAGTCTTGAGGACGGTCAAAAATGGGGTGTCTACACTTCCATAGGCCTTTCTACATTTTAAGAAAATCCCCAATTTCTAGGGTTTTTATCAAAAACTCAACATTTCTTCACTTGATGGTGAGAACCCAATCAAAATTATGTTGTTCTTAAATTTTGTAAAAGAACATCCTTGTGGATAGGAAAATGATGAAGATCAAACCCATTTTCTTCAAACTTCCTCAACATTTGGAGTAAAACCCAAAATCAACACAACTAGTTCAGGAAGGCTTTTAAATCATCATAAATCTTACATAACATGTATATATAACTTAAGAAATCCCAACCTCAAGGTGTTGATGATGAAGAGAAGATGGAACCCTAGCTTTTGATGGAAGATCCTTCAATCTCTACCACACCAAGAGTGACACTAGCTCTAGATCTTCAAGATTTAGAGGAAGATGTTGATGATCTTGACTCAAGATTTGCAAGAATCCAAGTGTTTTAGGTGTTTGAGGGAGTTTTCTAGAGAGAAGGGGGAGAAAAATAAGGTTTAGAGTGAGAGAGAGATCACCAAAATGAGAGATATATTCGGACCAGAAAGATACAAAAAATAGAGTTTCAGACTGCCCAGTTGGCCGCTCGTGCGGCTTTCCCCACTGCTCGTGCGGCCCACTTACCCCGCTCATGCGTCGATTTCAGAATGCAAAATTCTGGGTGCCAGCCTCCACTGCTCAAGTGGCCCCTCATGCCGCTCATGCGGCCCAACTCTGCATGTGCGGCCTAGGGCCCCGCAATTGCGGCCCTGGCCCAGCAACCCAAAATTTCCATTTCGCTCCCAAGCACCCCAGACTCACTCGCGCACCTTTCAGAACAACCGAGATTCAACACCGACCGAAAAAGAAATAGAGCTCTAATCTAAAAACCATTCCAAACATTCAAACCCAACGAAGGTAAACGGGAAACGAAGCGAAGAAAGAAATGGAAAAAGAGAGCCAATCGTCACTATTGTAGGAGCCAATGTATTAGCATCCGGGCCATTTGCGGACGGGTCAACGAACCCGACTTACTTGTTCGGGACTACTCTTGTTAGAGGGAGTTTCAAGAACCATGTAGTCTATTGGGTCAGACCTTTGATCGGTGCTGCTCTTGCTGGTATCCTATATGATAATGTGGTCTTTCCGATCCAAGTATCCTGCATAACAGATGGAGTTGGGGTTTAATTAAATGCAGGAAAATGTTGATTTTGTTTTACGTTATTTCGGGAAACAGATATTAAAATATTCAATATAATGAAATTATGATCATTTATTGAAACCAATTTATATAATGAAATTATGATCATCTATATAAGGAAACAGAGATCATCTACATAATGAAACATATTTATTTACTCTGTATTATTTATGTGTGAATTTATTTCAGTAGCACAGATTTTTACGAATCCACATTTAGGAAACAGAAATGATTAGGAAATAGAAATTAAAATATTCTATATAATGAAATTATGATAATTTATTGAAACAGATTTATATAAAGAAATTATGGTCATCTACATAAGGAAACAGATTTAATGACACTCTATTAAATTTGAAATTTTTACTTAATTGCAATGAGGTTTTATGATATCATATGTTGTCATGAATTTGTTATCAAATATTATGTGATATGTGTTATTTTTTGATTGATTTAATTCCATTGTTACGCCAAAAATTTAAATAGAGTTTTATAAAGTTTGTGAACTTTTAATTAAATTATGGTGGTTATTATGATATTCATGTAATTATCAATGGATCTCTCATGGGGTATTATTTCGAAAAGTATATTTCATGCATAAAAATTCTCAATTAAGCTTTAATACAAAATGCATATATATTAAAATTTGTTGTGTACTGTTTTCACCCGAATCAGTGTTTGAATATGATTGTACTTGTGTTGAATTGTTGTTACAATCAATCTAATCTTGTTTTATTCGCTATTGCAGAATTGATTTGGTAACAACAATTAGGAAACAACAATCTATCTAATCTTGTTTTATTGACTATTGCAGAATTGTTATTACAATCTATGTAATCTTGTTTTACAAATCAACAATTAGGAAATAGAAATGACTAGGAAACAGAAATTAAAATATTCTATATAATGAAATTATGATCATTTATTAAAATAGATTTATATAACGAAATTATGATCATCTATATAAGGAAACAGAGATCATCTATAAAATGAAAAAAAAGTTATTAAGTCGTGTCTTCTTTCTCATATCATGCAATGGTGTCGCTAACATCCCGCCTCGAGCACGCGATGAAGCCCAACGCTCTCCGATCATAGCTCGCCGAATTCATCTCCACCTTCCTCTTCGTCTTTGCCGCAGTCCTCTCCACCATGTCTTCTAGGAAGATGATGCCGGATGCTGCAATATATCCGTCTGCACTTGTAGCGGTTGCGGTAGCGAATGTATTTGCATTGTCGGTGGTGGTTTATGTAGCGGCTAATATGTCCAGCGACCACGTTCGGGATGGCGGTTAGCGGTCATATTAGTGTTCTTATGGCTATTTTTTACTGGATTTTGCAGTTGCTTGGGTCTGTAATGGCTTGTCTTTTCTTAAAAGTTACCACTACTGCACAACATGTAACTGTCCGTGGAATCCCACAAGAAATGACTGGGTTCGGAGCATCCATTTTGCATTGGGTGATGACATTTGGTTTGGTCTACACGGTCTATGTAGCCAGGGAGCCAAGATGTGGTCCATTGGGAGCAATTGGACCCTTAGCAATCGAGTTCATTGTAAGAGCCAATGTATTGGCATTCGGGCCATTTATGAGTGGGTCAATGAACGCGACTTACTCCTCCGAGTTTGCTCTTGTTGGAGGGAGTTTCAAGAACCATGTAGTCTATTGGGTCGGACCTTTGATCGGTGCTGCTCTTGCTGGTATCCTATATGATAATGTGGTCTTTTCGGTTCCAGCACCCAGCATAGCAGAAGGAGTTAGGGTTTAATAAAATGCAGGAAAATGTTGTTTTTATTTTATTTTCTTTTTTGTAACAAAAATTAAAATACTATATACAACAAAATTACGATCATTTATTGAAATAGATTTATATAATGTAATTATGATTATCAATATAAGGAAACAGAGATCATCTATATAATGAAACATATTTATCTGCTCTGTATTATAGATGTACGAATTTATTTCACAGATTTTTACGAATCAACAATTAGGAAACAAAAATGATTAGGCAACAGAAATTAAAATATTCTATATAATGAAATTATTATAATTTATAGAAACAGGTTTATATAATGAAATTATGAACATCTATTTAAGGAAACAGATTTATTGGCACTGTATTAATTTTAGCATTTTTAATTAATTTGCAATGAGGTTTTATGACATCATATGTTGTCATGAATTTTTTTTGAAATATTATGTGATATGTGTTATTTTTTGATTCATTTGATTACAGTGTTATGTCAAGAATTTAAATAGACTTTTATAAAGTTTGTGAACTTTTAATATTTATTATGGTGGGAATTATGATATTCGTATAATTATCAATGGACCTCTTGTGGAGTATTATTTCAAAAACTATATTTCATGTGTGAAAATTCCCAATTTGGGTTTAATAATAAATGCATCTATTTTAAAATTTGTTGTGTACTGTTTTTACCTGAATGTGTGTTTGAATATGATTCTACTCATCTTGAATTTTTATTACAATCCATCTAATATTATTTAATTCACTATTGCCGAAATGATTAGGAAACAATAATTGGAAAACAACAATCTATCTAATCTTGTTTTATTCACTATTGCGGAATTGTTATTACAATCTATCTAATCTTGTTTTACGAATCAACAATTAGGAAACAGAAATGATTAGAAAACAGAAATTAAAATATTCTTTATAATGAAATTATGATCATTTATTCAAACAAATTTGTATAATGCAATTGTGATCATCTATATATTGAAACATATTGACTAAATCGTGTCTTCTTTCTCGTATCAGGCAATGGTGCCGCCAAATTCCCGTCTCGAGCACGCGGTGATACCCAATGCTCTCAGATCATACCTCATCGAATTCATCTCCACCTTCCTCTTCGTCTTTGCCGCAGTTAGCTCTGCCATGTCTTCTAGGAGGATAATGACAGATGCTGCAACGGATCTATCTGCGCATGTAGCGATTGAGGTAGCAAATGTGTTTGCATTGTCGGTGGCGGTTTATGCAATGGCTAATATCTGCAGCGGCCATATGAACCCGGTGGCCACATTCAGGATGGCAGTTAGCAGTCATATTAGTGTTCCAATAGTTATTTTATACAGGATTTCACAGTTGGTTGGGTCTGCAATGGCTTGTCTTTTCTTAAAAGTTATTATCGTCGCACAGCATCTACCTCTCTATAGAATCCCACAAGAAATGACTGGGTTCGTAGCATTCATTTTGGAAGGGGTTATGACATTTGGTTTGGTCTACACGGTCTATGTAGCCAGGAACCTAAGACATGGTCCATTTGGAGCAATTGGACCCTTAGGAATCGGGTTCATTGTAGGAGCCAATGTATTAGCATCTGGGCCATTTACGAATGGGTCAATGAACTTGACGTACTCGTTCGGGTGCTCTCTTGTTGGAGCGAGTTTCAAGAACCATGTAGTCTATTGGGTCGGACCTGTGATCGGTGCTGCTCTTGCTGGTATCCTATATAATAATCTGGTCTTTCCGGTCCAAGTATTCGGCATAACAGATGGACTTGGGGTTTAATTAAATGCAGGAAAATGTTGATTTTGTTTTACTTTATTTTGGGAAACAGATATTAAAATATTCTATATAATGAAATTATGATCATTTATTGAAACAAATTTATATAATGAAATTATGATCATCTATATAAGGAAATAAAGATCATCTATATAATGAAACATATTTATTTACTCTATATTATTGATGTGTGAATTTATTTTAGTAGCACAGATTTTTACGAATCAACATTTAGGAAACATAAATGATTAGGAAATTGAAATTAAAATATTCTATATAGTGAAATTATGATCATTTATTGAAACAGATTTATTGACACTATATTAATTTTGAAATTTTTACTTAATTTGCAATGAGGTTTTATGACATCAAATGTTGTCATGAATGTTTTATCAAATATTATGTGATATGTGTTATTTTTTGATTGATTTAATTCCATTGTTACGTCAAAAATTTAAATAGAGTTTCATCAAGTTTGCGAACTTTTAATTAAATTACGGTGGTGATTATGATATTCGTGTAATTATCAATGCATCTCTTGTGGGGTATTTTTTCGAAAAGTATATTTCATGCGTAAAAATTCACGATTATGCTTTAATACAAAATGCATATATATTAAAATTTTGTGTGTGCTGTTTTCACCCGAATCAGTGTTTGAATATGATTGTCCTCGTGTTGAATTGTTGTTACAATCAATCTAATCTTGTTTTATTCACTATTGCAGAATTGATTAGGTAACAATAATTAGGAAACAACAATCTATCGAATCTTGTTTTATTGACTATTGCAGAATTGTTTTTACAATCTATCTAATCTTGTTTAACGAATCAACAATTAGGAAACAGAAATGATTAGGAAACAGAAATTAAAATATTCCATATAATGAAATTATGATCATTTATTGAAATAGATTTATATAACGAAATTACGATCATCTATAAAATGAAACAAATTTATTAAGTCATGTATTCTTTCTCATATCATGCAATGATGTCGCTAACATCCCGCCTCAAGCACGTGATGAAGCCCAATGCTCTCAGATCATACCTCGCTGATTTCATCTCCACCTTCCTCTTCGTCTTTGCCACAGCTCTCTCTACCATGTCTTCTTGGAAGATGATGTCGGATGCTGCAATAGATCCATCTGCGCTTGTAGTGGTTGCGATAGCGAATGCATTTGCATTGTTGGTGGCGGTTTATGCAGCGGCTAATATGTCCAACGGCCATGTGAACCCGACAGCCATGTTCGGGATGGCGGTTAGCGGTCATATTAGTGTTCCTATGGCTATCTTTTGCTAGATTTCACAGTTGGTTGGGTCTGTAACGACTTGTCTTTTCTTAAAAGTTACCACTTTCGCACAGCATGTACATGTCCATGGAATCCCATAAGAAATGACTGGGTTCGAAGCATCCATTTTGGAATGGGTGATGACATTTGGCTTGGTCTACATGGTCTATGTAGCCAGGGACCCGAGATGTGGTCCACTGGGAGCAATTGGACCCTTAGCAATCGAGTACATTGTAGGAGCCAATGTATTGGAATCCGGGCCATTTATGGATGGGTCAATGAACGCGGCTTACTCCTTCAGGTTTGCTCTTGTTGGAGGGAGTTTCAAGAACCATGTAGTCTATTAGGTTGGACCTTTGATCGGTGCTGGTCTTCCTGGTATCCTATATGATAATGTGGTATTTTCGGTTCCAGAACCCAACATAGCAGATGGAGTTGGGGTTTAACTAAATGCAGGAAAATGTTGATTTTATTTTATTTTCATTTTTGTAACAAAAATTAAAATATTCTATATAATAAAATTACGATCATTTATTGAAAAAGATTTATATAATGAAATTATGATTATCTATATATGGAAACAAAGATCATCTATATAATGAAACATATTTATTTACTCTGTATTATAGATCTACGAATTTATTTCAAAGATTTTTACGAATCAATAATTAGGAAACATAAATTAAAATATTCTATATAATGAAATTATTATCATTTATAGAAACAAGTTTATATAATGAAATTATGAACATCTATATAAGGAAACATGTTTATGGACACTGTATTAATTTAAGCATTTTTAATTAATTTGCAATGAGGTTTTATGACATCATATGTTGTCTTGAATTTTTTTATCAAATATTATGTGATATGTGTTTATTTTTTATTCATTTGATTACAGTGGTATGTCAAGAATTTAAATAGACTTTTATAAAGTTTGTGAACTTTTAATATTTAATATGGTGGTGATTATGATATTCATATAATTATCAATGGACCTCTTGTGGTGTATTATTTCGAAAACTATATTTCATGTGTAATAATTCTCGATTTTGGTTTAATACAAAATGCATATATTTTAAAATTTGTTGTGTACTGTTTTTACCTGAATGTGTGTTTGAATATGATTCCACTCATCTTGAATTGTTATTACAATCCATCTAATATTATTTAATTCTCTATTGCCGAAATGATTAGGAAACAATAATTAGAAAACAACAATCTGTCTAATCTTGTTTTATTCACTATTGCGGAATTCTTATTGCAATCTATCTAATCTTGTTTTACGAATCAACAATTAGGAAGCAGAAATGATTACAAAACAAAAATTAAAATATTCTTTATAATGAAATTATGATCATTTATTCAAACAGATTTGTATAATGAAATTATGATCATCTATTTAAGGAAACAGAGATCATCAATATATTGAAACATATTGACTAAGTTGTGTCTTCTTTCTCGTATCAGGCAATGACGTCGCCAAATTCCCGTCTCGAGCACGCGGTGAAGCCTAATGCACTCAGATCATACCTCGTCGAATTCATCTCCACCTTCCTCTTCGTCTTTGCCACAGTTGGCTCCACCATGTCTTCTTGGAGGATGATGCCAGATTTTGCAACAGATTTATCTGCGCTTGGAACGGTTATGGTAGCAAATGTGTTTTCCTTGTCGGTGGCGGTTTATGCCATGGCTAATATCTCCATCGGCCATGCAAACCCAGCGGCCACATTCGGGATGGCAGTTAGTAGTCATATTGGTGTTCTAATGGCTATTTTATACTAGATTTCACAGTTGGTTGGGTCTATAATGGCTTGTCTTTTCTTAAAAGTTATCACCATCGTACGACATGTACCTCTCCATTGAATCCCACAAGAAATGACTGGGTTAGGAGCATCCATTTTGGAAGGGGTGATGACATTTGGTTTGGTCTACACGGTCTATGTAGCCAGGGACCCAGGTCATAGTGCATTGGGAGCAATTGGACCCTTAGGAATCGGGTTCATTGCAGGAGCCAATGTATTGGCATTCGGGTCATTTTTGGATGGGTTAATGAACCCGGCTTACTCGTTTGGGTTTGCTCTTGTTGGAGGAAGTTTCAAGAACCATGTAGTCTATTTGGTCAGACCTTTGATTGGTGCAGCTCTTGCTGGTATCCTATATGATAATGTGGTATTTCCGGTTCAAGTAACTGGCATAGCAGATGGAGTTGGGGTTTAATTAAATGCAGGAAAATGTTGATTTTATTTTATTTTAATTTTTTTTGGGTAACAAAAGTTAAAATATTCGATATAATAAAATTATAGCCATTTATTGAAATAGATTTATATAATGAAATTATGATTATCTATATAAGGAAACAGAGATCATCTATATAATGAAACTTATTTATTTACTCTGTATTATAGATGTACGAATTTATTTCACTAGCACAGATTTTTACGAATCAACAATTAGGAAACAGAAATGATTAGAAAACACAAATTAAAATATTCTATATAATGAAATTATTATCATTTATTGAAACAGATTTATATAATGAAATTATGAACATCTATATAAGGAAACAGATTTACTGACACTGTATTAATTTTAGCATTTTTATTTAATTTGCGATGAGGTTTTATGACATCACATGTTGTCATTAATTTTTTTGAAATATTATGTGATATGTGTTATTTTTTGATCCATTTAATTACAATGTTATGTCAAGAATTCCAATAGAGTTTTATAGAGTTTGTGAACTTTTAATATTTATTATGGTGGTGATTATGATATTCATATAATTATCAATGGACCTCTTGTGGAGTATTATTTCGAAAAGTATGTTTCATGCGTTAAAATTCTCGATTCTGGTTTAATTCAAAATGCATATATTTTAAAATTCGTTGTGTACTGTTTTTATCCAAATGTGCGTTTGAATATGATTCTACTCTTGTTGAATTGTTATTATGGTCCATCTAATCTTGTTTAATTTGCTATTGCAGAAATGATTAGGAAACAACGATCTATCTAATCTTGTTTTATTCACTATTGCAGAATTGTTATGACAATCTATCTAATCTTGTTTTACGAATCAACAATTAGGAAAAAAAATGATTAGGAAACAGAAATTAAAATATTCTATATAATAAAATTATGATCATTTACTGAAACAGATTTATATAATGAAATTATGATCATCTATATAAGGAATCAGAGATCATCTATATAATGAAACAATTTTATGACGTCGTGTCCTGTTCCTCATATCAGGCAATGGCGTCGCTAACTTCCTATCTCAAGCACGCAATGAGCCCATTGCTCTCAATTCATACCACACCGAATTCATCTCCACCTTCCTCTTCATCTTTCCTGTAGTTGGCTCCGTTGATTACTACAACAGATCCGTCTGTGATTGTAGCGGTTGTGGTAGCAAATGCGTTTGCATTGTCGATGGCGGATTATGCAGCGGCTAACATGTTCGGCAGTCATGTGAACTCGGCAGCCACATTCGGGTAGGCAGTTAGGGGTCATATTAGTGTTCCTATGGCTATTTTATACTAGATTTCACAACTGGTTGGGTCTGTAATGGCTTGTCTTTTCTTAAAAGTTACCACTGTCGCAGAGCATGTACCTGTCCATGGAATCCCACCAGAAATGAGTGGGTTTGGAGCATTCATTTTGGAAGGGGTGAGGACATTTAATTTTGTCTACACGATCTATGTAGCCGGGGACCCGAGACGTGGTCCATTCGGAGCAATTGGACCCTTAGCAATCAAGTTCATTGTAAGAGCCATGGTATTGGCAAGTGAGCCATTTATGGATGGGTCAATGAACCCAGCTTACTAGTTTGGTTCAGCTCCATTTGGAGGTAGTTTCAAGAACCATGTAGTCTATTAGGTCGGACCTTTGATCGGTGTTGCTCTTCCTGGTATCCTATATGATAATGTGGTCTTTCTGGTTCAAGTACCCGACATAGAAGATGGAATTGGGGTTTAATTAAATTCAGGAAAATGTTGATTTTATTTTACTTTATTTTGGGAAACAGAAATTAAAATGTTCTGTATAATGAAATTATGATCATTTATTGAAATAGATTTGTATATTGAAATTAAGATCATCTATATAAGGAAACATAGATCATCTATATAATGAAACCTATTTATTTACTCTGTATTATAGATGTATGAATTTATTTCATTAGCACAGATTTTTAGGAATCAACAATTAGGAAACAGAAATGATTGGGAAACAGAAATTGAAATATTCTATATAATGAAATTATGATCATTTACTGAAATAGATTTATATAATGAAATTTTGATCATCTATATAAGGAAACAGATTTATTGACAATGTATTAATTTCAGCATTTTTAATTAATTTCCAATGAGGTTTTATGTAATCATATATTGTCATGAATTTTTTATGAAATATTATGTGATATGTGTCATTTTTTCAATGATTTAATTACAGTGTTATGTTGAGAATTTAAATAGAGTTTTATAAAGTTTGTGAACTTTTAATTAAATTATGGTGGTGATTATGATATTCATGTAATTATCAATGGATCTCTTGTGGAGTATTATTTCGAAAAGTATGTTTCATGTGTAAAAAATCATGATTCTGGTTTAATACAAGATGCATATATATTAAAATTCGTTATGTACTTTTTTTACCCGAATGTGTGTTTGAATGTGATTCTACTCGTGTTGAATTGTTATTACAATCCATCTAATCTTGTTTTACTTGCTATTGCAGAAATGATTACGAAACAACAATCTATCTGATCTTGATTTTTTCTCTATTGCAGAATTGTTATTGGAATCTATCTAATCTTCTTTTACAAATCAACAATTAGGAAACAAAAATTAAAATATTCTACATAATAAAATTATGATCATTTATTGAAACAGATTTATATAATGAAATTATAATTATCTATGTAAGGAAACAGAGATCATCTATATAATGAAATATATTTATCAAGTAATGTCCTCTTCCTTATATCAGGCAATGGCGTTGCTAACTTCCCGTCTCGAGCACGCGATGAAGCCCAACGCTCTTCGAGCATATCTCGTCGAATTCATCTCCACCTTCCTCTTCATCTTTCCCGCAGTTGGCTCTGCCATGTCTTCTAGGAAGATGATGCCGGATAGTACAACAAATATGTCTGCGATCGTAGCAGTTCCGGTGGCGAATGTGTTTGCATTGTCGATACCGGTTTATGCAGTGGCTAATATCTCCGGCGGCTATGTGAACTCGGCAGCCACATTTGAAATGGTAGTTAGGGGTCATATTAGTGTTCCTATGGCTATTTTATACTGGATTTCATAGTTGGTTGGGTCTATAATGGCTTGCCCTTTCTTAAAAGTTACCACTGTCGCACAGCATGTACCTATCCATGGAATCCCACAAGAAATGACTGGGTTCGGAGCATCCATTTTGGAAAGGGTGATGACATTTGGTTTGGTCTACACAGTCTATGCACCCAAGGAGCCGAGACGTGGTTCGTTGGGAGATTTGGACCCTTAACAATCGGGTTCATTGTTGAAGCCAATGTATTGGCAATCGGGCCATTTATGGGCGGGTCAATGAACCCGGCTTACTCGTTCGAGTCTGCTTGTAACACCCCAAAAATAATTCAACATAAACTACCCACATTAATTAACATTCACTAAATCATGGCCATAAACCTTCCATCTTTACATAGATAATAAGAGAGTTTATATAAAAGCTCACATGCAGATATACATTCATCGACAAAGAATCACATGAATCTATAGCATGTGAGGCATCTAATCATAAAACAATAAAATGCCCTTAAGGGCTTACATCTTCCAAGGCAATAGCCCAGTTACACAAAATGGTCTCTCGGACCCAAACATGTTAGCCCTTGGCTTACAAAAATACCACAACAAAAATAAGAGCAAGACTACTCTTCATCAAAACATATCCACGCCCTTAGCTTGACGGGATCACCACGTCCTTACCCACACCAAATCCCATAGGGGTGAGCATAAAGCCCAGTAGAGAAATTCCTAACAAAGTATATACATTTATGTTGGATGTCCAATATTATATGCAAGTGCAAAATGCGATGCAATGCCTTTATCAAAATAATCACATGCCACGCTATTCTTAGAAGACTCCCCATTCTTTGCATTAATATATTTCAATCTCATCAATTTCAAACCTTCAATTTCATTAATCCAAGGGGCGGTAAATATGACACTGGTAATCCCTAGGCTGGTGTCTGCAAGTAGACTCTACGAGTTCTACCAAACTGTCATTTTTACCGGTATTAACTAGAAGGCTCGACACCTATCCACGTGGTTTTCTAGTCTTTCACCAAGGACACTCAGGCCAACTTATCAAGTTCCACTACACCCCCTATATGAACTTACCATGTATTTACCCCATACACATTTTCATGGTTCTCATTATAACGTATTCTTTTTCAAAGTAACATTTTTTTTTTCAATTCATTTCAAAATTTGCAATGATGGTAGTAAATCAAATGAGAACATGATGCAATACATAATGGCTCATACATTCCTCTATTTCAAGCATCTCTACAACAATATCAGTTAACTACATTATCCATTTCTTCTCCTCAACATTAATTCACAATGGCCATGCCATCAATTCATAGCAATGACAACGTCTTTTCATGCTCAAATCACTACAAATTTGCCCTCATCAAGACTACATGTGATACCTTTAAATCATCAATTCCAATGTCTACAATTTTCTCTAACCAAGGTGCACAACTATGTGTTATTTTACAACAATACACTTTCAAAGGTTCAACAATAATGTTAGGATAATTAGCTCTTTTCTCATACACTAAGTAATTTACCATTTTTGCTAAACGATATGATGAAGTTTCACTCTCCAACTTTAAAACAACAAGATGCCTTTAAACATGTCTACATCTTTCAAAAATCTCCAAAATTTCTAGGGCTTTATGACTAAATCAAGACAAACACCTCTCCTCTCTTTTAAAAGGGTTTTTCTATCAAGATAGCACACTACCTATTATGTGACTTAAGGTCCTTAAGCAAAATAGTTTAGGAGGAGAGGGAAAATCAAACCCACTTTTGAAAACCCTAGCATTTATGAGCCAAAACCAAACATTTCAAAATCATTTGTGAACTTTTAATTAAATTATGGTGGTGATTATGATATTCATGTAATTATCAATGGATCTCTTGTGGGGTATTATTTCGAAAAGTATGTTTCATGTGTAAAAATTCATGATTCTGCTTTAATACAAAATGCATATATATTAAAATTCGTTATGTACTTTTTCTACCCGAATGTGTGTTTGAATGTGATTCTACTCGTGTTGAATTGTTATTACAATCCATCTAATCTTGTTTTATATGCTGTTGCATAAATGATTAGGAAACAACAATCTATCTGATCTTGTTTTTTTCTCTATTGCAGAATTGTTATTGGAATCTATCTAATCTTCTTTTACAAATCAACAATTTGGAAACAAAAATTAAAATATTCTACATAACAAAATTATGATCATTTATTGAAACAGATTTTTATAATCAAATTATAATTATCTATGTAAAGAAACAGAGATCATCTATATAATGAAAAATATTTATTAAGTAATGTCCTCTTCCTTATATCAGGCAATGGCGTCTCTAACTTCCCGTCTTGAGCACGCGATGAAGCCCAACGCTCTTCGAGCATACCTCGCCGAATTCATCTCCACCTTCCTCTTCATCTTTGCCGCAATTGGCTCTACCATGTCTTCTAGGAAGATGATGCCGGATAGTACAACAAATATGTCTGCAATCGTAGCAATTCCGGTGGCGAATGCATTTGCATTGTCGATACCGGTTTATGCAGTGGCTAATACCTCCGGCGGCTATGTGAACTCAGCAGACACGTTCGGAATGGCAGTTAGGGGTCATATTAGTGTTCCTATGGCTATTTTATACTGGATTTCATAGTTGGTTCAGTCTATAATGGCTTGTCATTTCTTAAAAGTTACCACTGTCGCACAACATGTATCTATACATGGAATCCCACAAGAAATGATTGGGCTCGGAGCGTCCATTTTGGAAAGGGTGCTGACATTTGGTTTAGTCTACATAGTCTATGCACCCAGGGAGCCGAGACGTGGTCCATCGGGAGATTTGGACCCTTAACAATTGGGTTCGTTGTTGAAGCCAATGTATTGGCAATCGGGCCATTTATGGGCGAGTCAATGAACCCGGCTTACTCGTTCGGGTCTGCTTGTAACGCCCCAAAAATAATTCAACATAAACTACCCACATTAATTAATATTCACTAAATCATGGCCATAAACCTTCCATCTTTACATTGATAATTAGAGAGTTTATACAAAAGCTCACATGCGGATATACATTCATCGACAAAGAATCACATGAATCTATAGCATGTGAGGTATCTAATCATAAAACAATAAAATGCCCTTAAGGGTTTACATCTTCCAAGGCAATAGCCCAGTTACACAAAATGGTCTCTCGGACCCAAACATGTTAGCCCTTGGCTTACAAAAATACCACAACAAAAATAAGAGCAAGACTACTCTTCAACAAAACATATCTACGCCCTTAGCTTCACGGGATCACAACGTCCTTACCCGCACCAAATCCCATAGGGGTGAGCATAAAGCCCAGTAGAGAAATTCCTAACAAAGTATGTACATTTATGTTGGATGTCCAATATTATATGCAAGTGCAAAATGCGATGCAATGCCTTTATCAAAATAATCACATACCACGCTATTCTTAGAAGACTCCCCATTCTTTGCATTAATATATTTCAATCTCATCAATTTCAAACCTTCAATTTCATTAATCCAAGGGGCGGTAAATATGACACTGGTAATCCCTAGGCTGGTGTCTGCAAGTAGACTCTATGAGTTCTACCAAACTGTCATTTTTACCGGTATTAACCAGAAGGCTCGACACCTATCCGCATGGTTTTCTAGTCTTTCACCAAGGACACTCAGGCCAACTTATCAAGTTCCAGTACACCCCCTATCCGGACTTACCATGTATTTACCCCATACACATTTTCATGGTTCTCATTATAACATATTCTTTTTCAAAGTAACGTTTTTTTTTTCAATTCATTTCAAAATGTGCAATGATGGTAGTAAATCAAATGAGAACATGATGCAATACATAATGGCTCATACATTCCTCTATTTCAAGCATCTCTACAACAATATTAGTTAACTGCATTATCCATTTCATAGCAATGGCAACTTCTTTTCATGCTCAAATCACTACAAATTTCCCCTCATCAAGACTACATGTGATACCTTTAAATCATCAATTCCAATGTGTATAATTTTCGCTAACCAAGGTGCACAACTATGTGTTATTTTACAACAATACACTTTCAAAGGTTCAACAATAATGTTAGGATAATTAGCTCTTTTCTCATACACTAAGTAATTTACCATTTTTGCTAAACGATATGATGAAGTTTCACTCTCCAACTTTAAAACAACAAGATGCCTTTAAACATGTCTACATCTTTCAAAAATCTCCAAAATTTCTAGGGCTTTATGACTAAATCAAGACAAACACCTCTCCTCTCTTTTAAAAGGGTTTTTCTATCAAGATAGCACACTACCTATTATGTGACTTAAGGTCCTTAAGCAAAATAGTTTAGGAGGAGAGGGAAAATCAAACCCACTTTTGAAAACCCTAGCATTTATGAGCCAAAACCAAACATTTCAAAATCATTAATGAAATCTTTACATCTACCAATTCTAACAAAAATATATATATAACTCAAGGAGATTTCCCCACCACAAGGTTTTGAAGATGAAGATGATGAAACCCTAACTTAAATGGAGGATTCTTCAATGTTCTACAACCCCAAGAGAAACCCCAACTTGGATCTTCAAGATTGGTAAGAGATGTTGGTGATTTAGACCCAAAACCTACAAGAATCAAGGTGTTTTAGGGCTTTGATGAGAGTTTCTAGAGAGGAGGGAGAGTAAATGTGTTTTTAGAGAGAGAGAAGTGTAAAAACAAAGAGATAAAACTAGCCCTAAAAGAGAAAGGAAAACAGAGCCTCGAATCTGCCTAGATTGCCGCACGTGCGACGCCCATCCCTGCACGTGCGGAGCGCCCTTCCCGCATATGCGGCCCTCACCCCTACACATACGGTGGCTCTGTCGCACCTCAGCCCGCACCTGCCTTTTAGGCAGTGTGCAACTCACCCAAGTCATCCACTCCCGCATGTGCAACCCTGGCCAAGCAGTCCAGAAAATTCTACTTCGCTCCCGGGCACCCCGGACCAGACCTTACGCTCCCCGGAAATGAAGAAACCTCTACACCGAATAAAACAAGAACAAGAACTTAGTTTGGGAACAACCTCCGAACGTCTCAAACCCAATGAGAGTGAGAAGGGAACGAAATGAAAAAGAAAGTAGAAGAAAGGGAAAAACAAGATCCAGTAATCACACTGCTCTTGGTGGTGGGAGTTTTAAAAACCATGTAGCCTATTGGGTCGGACCTTTGATCGGTGCTACTCTTGCTGGTATCCTATATGATAATGTGCTCTTCCCGTTCAAGTACCCAGCATAGCAGATGAAGTTAGCGTTAATTAAATATAGGAAAATGTTGATTTTATTTGATTTTATTTTAGGAAACAGAAATTAAAATATTTTATATAATGAAATTATGATCATTTATTGAAACAGATTTATATAATGAAATTATGATCATCTATGTAAGGAAACAGAGATCATCTATATAAGGAAACATATTTATTTACTCTATATTACAGATGTATGACTTTATTTCATTAGCACACATTTTTTGGAATCAACAATTAGGAAACAAAAATGATTAGGAAACAGAAATTGAAATATTCTATATAATGAAATTATGATCATTTACTGAAACAGATTTATATAATGAAATTATGATCATCCATATAAGGAAACAGATTTATTAACAATGTATCAATTTTAGCATTTTTAATTAAATTGCAATGAGGTTTTATGAAATCATATATTGTCATGAATTTTTTATGAAATATTATGTGATATATGTTATTTTTTCAATGATTTAATTCCAGTGTTACGTCAAGAATTTAAATAGAGTTTTGTAAAGTTTGTGAACGTTTAATTAAATTATGGCAGTGATTATGATATTCATGTAATTATCAATGGATCTCTTGTGCGGTATTATTTCAAAAAGTATATTTCATGTGGAAAAACTCTCGATTTTAGTTTAATAGAAATTGCATATATATTAAATTCAGTATGTACTATTTTTACCCGAATGTGTGTATGAATATGATTCTACTCGTGTTGAATTGTTATTACAATCCATCTAATCCTGCTTTATTCACTATTGCAGAAATGATTAAGAAACAACAATCTATCTAACCTTGTTTTATTCACTATTACAGAATTGTTATTACAATCTATCTAATCTTGTTTTACGAATCAACAATTAGGAAACAGAAATGATTACGAAACAGAAATTAAAATATTCTATATAATGAAATTATGATCATTTATTGAAACAGATTTATATAATGAAATTATGATCATCTGTATAAGGAAACAGAGATCATCTATATAATGAAAAGTATTTATTAAGTCGTGTCCTCTTCCTCATATCAGGTGATGGTGTCACTAACTTCCCGTCTCGAGCACGCAGCCCAACGCTCTCCAAGCGTACCTCGCCAAATTCATCTCCACCTTCCTCTTCATCTTTGCCGCAGTTATATATATGTTTTTGCAAGTTTAAACTATTTTCGAGATTCCCTCCTTGATGGCATCAAAAATTTGGTTTTGGGTTAAGAAATTGGTAGTTTTGTAAAAGGGGTTCACCTCTTGTTTTCTTTAAAAGATTTTCTTGAAGATTTGAATCACGTTGATTTAAGAAAGGTGATTTTGGTGAGATTCCATCAAGGGATGAGGGAATGTTTAGTTTTGATGAGAAACTAAGAAATTTGGGCAGTTTTCAAGGATGTTGAGAATCTATGGATTTTCTTGTGTTAAACGAATGAATGAGTGGAAATTTCATATTATTGTCTGCAAAAATGGCAATTTTCTTCATGTGTGAGGATTTGGGGTTTTTGTTTTGAATTTATTGTTAAAAGCATATACATGCGTGGTTATGAAATGGCAAATTATTGAGAACACATGTAATGTGGAAATGTTGCTACACTTAGATATTATTTATATATTCATATGTGATATTTGATGATATTGCATTGGAAAGGTGAATGGGAATTGTGATTGAATTTGAAGAGTTGTACGAAAAATATTGTTAATGAAAGATTATTAATTTGCCTTGAGATATATATATATTGCTTTGGCATTTTTATTATTGCATGGTTGCAAATTTTGAGTCGGGATTTGAAAACATTTACATTGAGAAAGAAATATGGTGAAATGAAACTATTGAAATGTTTTGGGGTAAATACGTTGGTAAGTCTGGATAGGAGGTGTAGATGGAATTGATTAAGTTGGCCTGAGTTTCCAGGGTGAAAGATCGAAAACACGCGCGGAGGAAGTACCACTTCCCTTTCGGTTAGCAATCGGTAAAGTGGGGTATTGGTTGTGCTATTTATGCCTACTTGCAAACACCAACCTAGGGATTACCTAAGTCGTATTTACCGCCCCTTGAATTAAATTGATAAGCTTTAAATTTGTTGAAGATATCAAAATATCATTGAGCATGATGGTTTTCCAAAGGTGAGAAGAATGTGATTTTCTTTCAAAAGACCATAACATGGCATACGCATTTCAATCCCTTGGACTTGTATAAAATGTATATACTTTGTTAAGGATTCTCTACTGGGCTTTATGCTCACCCTATGGGATTTTGGTGCAGGAAAGCACATGGTGATCCCGCCAAGTTAGAGCGTGAACATATGTGTTAGGAGCACAGGACTCCAATTTTGTTGTGGTATATTTTTACTAGCCAAGGGCTATAACTGTTTGGGTCCAAGAGACCATTTTTGTGTTGTCTGGGCTTAAGCCTTGGAAATTTGTATGCCCTTGAGGGCATTTTATTTACTTTTGAATTTGACGTTCTACATGCTATAGATTCAAGTATGTGATATCATTGAATGTATAATTCGCATGTGGGACTATTTTGTACAAATCCTATTGATTAATGATGTAAAGGTTGAGAAATTACATCCTTTTTTGTAATGAATGTTGGTTGTTGTATTCTTACGATGTTATAAATTTTGGGACGTTACAAATTGGTATTAGAGCTACCGAATTTGAATACTTGGGGCTTGCAAAGAGTAGTTGTTATACCACAGTGGGTTCATTTCGCATGATTAAGAGATGTTTTGTATTTTGTGACTATGTGATAACATGCTTACATGACTAGATGGGTATAGGATTGGACTTTTGGGATGTTGTTTGTGCCTATTAAATTCCTTGAGGTTTTATTAGAAGGGTACTTGATCAATACTCATTCTACTAAGAATTCTTCATTTTTCGTGGGACAAATTTCATCACAAAAGGATAATCTATTTGTCCTTACGTGACTAAGTGCTTATGTGGAATGGAATTGGATTGTTTGTATGGTAGAAAATATATAGAATTGTTGTTGTCAAACGTGTGAGAGAAGTCGCGAGCACATTTGAGATTATGTGCTAAATTGTTTGTCTTGTCCCTCAATTAGGATGTTAGGAAGGGGTCAAGCTTGTGGTGGTAGAGGTGGGAGACGTGGTAAGGCTCGCCGGGGTGTGCATGAAGTACCAGTCCATGATGTCCCAGTGCAAGAGGAGGGGTTCGGCCAAACTAATGTGGCCGGACAAGCGGGCCAAGCTAATATGGCCACGCAAGTAGGGCAAGCAGAAGTTCCGAGGCAAGCGGGTCGAGCCGCAATGGGAGCCCTAGCCTAAGAGATGGCAGGAGCCTTGAGGGAGTCAATGAATATACTTAGGGCGAAGAACCAAGCTAGAGAGAACGCCGTAGAGACGAGGGCAAGCTTTCTTACTAGGAAGTTTTTGCGGGCTAAACCGAATGAGTTCCACGGTGGCCCCAAGCCTAAGAAAGCAGATGAGTGGCTCAAACAAATAGTGAAGACATTTGAGATGCTTCACATTGAAGACACTGAGCTAAGAGTGACTCTTGCGAGTTACTACCTCAAAGGAGATGCGGGCCAATGGTGGAAGTATGCCAAGGGTCAAGTAGAGCTGATTTGGGAAGCATTTGTGGTGGCTTTCCAAGATAAGTATCTACCTCCCATTGCTAGGGAGAGGTTGAGGCAGGAATTTCAAGACCTCAAGCAACTTAGTATGTCTGTGGCTGAGTTTGAAGCGCCCTTCTCTAGTTTATCCCGGTTTGCACCGAAGTTGGTGGCAACAGAAGAGCGTTGTTGCATTGAGTTTGAGAAGAAATTGAGAACAAAGATTCTGTGCAAGGTTGCTGGGAATATGATTCAGAGCTATGACCGCCTTGTGGATGCGGCGACACATGTAGAGATTACTGTGGAGGCTAAGGAGAAGAGACTTCGGGGTTCGAGGTTGAGGGGTTAAGGGTCACAGGGGGACTATAGACCTAACAAGAAGAGCAGAAACACCTTTTCATCCTTGTCCCAGTCACAATAGTCTAGATCCACCTTTCCCTTGCCTAGTGCGGGCTCGGGAAAGTCCCAGCCACAGCAGTCTAGATCCACCTTCTCCTTACCTAGTGTGAACTCGAGGAAAAGTGCATCGAGTGGATTTTCTTGCTTCAAATGTGGCCAACCGGGTCACAAAGCCTTTGCATGTCCGCAGAAGGGAGGTAGACAGCAGATGTTGCCACCACCACTACCTAATTGATCCTAGAGTCAGTCCCAGAGTAGAGGACAAGAACTTACTTGCTTTTAGTGTGGTCAGTCGGGGCACATGACGAGGGTTTGTCCACAGTTGGGAGGCACATCTGGCGCATTAGGGTCGAGGCAGACTCAGAGTCACAAGCTGACTCACTCAGTGCAGACTTCCATAATTAATCATGGAGCCGCTTTGGCTCAATCAGTGCAGCAAACCTATGCTCCAAGAGATGAGCAAGTTGATCAGAGGCCACAGGGACGCGTGTATGTTGTTACCAGGATCCTCAGTTGTGGGAGGTATTTTTGTTGTGTATAATTCTTTGGATAATGTGTTGATAAATACGGGTGCGCCTCATTCATTCATATCTACTGCATTTGCATTGGGGTTAGAGGTGGCATGGTTAGCGTCACCACACAGAGTAGAGTCACCTGTTAAGGGTACAGTTGATTTAGACTGAGGGTGTCATGGTTGTGAGATAGAGGTTGTCGGGCGTCGACTCCCGTTTGCTTTTGTGTTGCTAGACATGTCGAGTTTTGATGTCATCTTAGGCATGGATTGGTTATCCTTGTACCGAGCTGTGATTGATTGTTATCATCAGAGAGTTACAGTGTGCACCTCGAGTGGTGATTGTTTTTATTTTCTGGGAGACCGAGTTGATGGAGTCTTGTCCCCAGTTTTTGACCCTCATAGTAGGAACAAGCTTAGTGGCCTTCTTACAACTCTCTTGGATAATAAGAGTGACGGGGCCCATGTTGAATTGCCAAGGATAGTTTGTGAATACCCGGATAACTTTCCCGAGGATCTTACTAGTTTGCCACCGCATCGAGAGATCGAGTTCTCCATTGATTTAGTGCCTGGTATGGCACCGATTTCCATGGCACCATATAGATTTGCACCCGCTGAATTGCATGAGTTGAAGATTCAACTCCAAGAGCTTTTAGACAAGGGTTACATTCACCCTAGCACATCGCCTTGTGGAGCGCCGGCTCTTTTTGTGAAGAAGAATGATGGATCATTGCGATTTTGTATTAATTACCACAAGTTGAATCGGGTTACCATTAAGAATTAAGTACCCTCTACCCAGAATAGATGATTTGTTTGACAAACTTAGAGGATCTCATTGTTTCTCGAAGATAGATTTGAGGTCGGGTATCATCAGTTGAGAGTTTGGGAGGAGGACATCCAGAAAATGGCCTTTCGTACACATTATGGCCACTACGAATTCCTTGTAATGCCTTTTGGGTTGACCAATGTCCCTGCTTCCTTTATGGATTTGATGAACCAAATTTTTTCGCAAGTACTTGGATCGCTTTGTATGCCAAGATTGAGAGCACCGATTGTATCATCACGAGTACTTGCTTAGGGAGCACCGATTGTATGCCAAGATTGAGAAATGTGAGTTTTGGCTTACAAAGGTGAAGTTTTTGGGGCATGTAGTGTCGAGAGGGGGAGTAACTGTAGATTCCTCGAAGGTAGATGTTGTAAAGGATTGGGGGCAACCCAAAAATGTGTTTGAGATCCGGAGTTTCCTGGGATTGGCAGGATACTACTGACGTTTTGTAAGGGACTTCTCTAGACTAGTCGTGCCTTTGACTAGGTTGACTAGAAAGGGTGTCAAATTTGTGTGGAGTGAGGCTTGCGAAAGGTCATTCCAAGAACTTAAAACTAGATTGACTACCGCACCAGTCTTGATAATTCCATAAAGGGGTTTGGGCTACAACGTTGATTGTGATGCATCTCGGGATGGGCTTGGTTGTGTTTTGATACAAGGAGGAAAGGTTGTGGCTCATGGTTCACGACAATTGAAAACTCACGAGAAGAATTACCCCACCTATGAATTGGAATTAGCGGTGGTGATTTTCGCCTTAAAAATTTGGAGGCATTATTTGTATGGCGAGAAGTTTGAGGTTTTCTCCGATCATAAGAGCTTAAAGTATTTGTTTTCCAAAAAAGACTTGAATTTACACCAACAGAGGTCGATGGAATTTATGGAGGATTACGACTTTGAGTTACACTAGCACCTGAGAAAAGGCAATGTGGTGGCCGATGCTTTGAGTCAGAAGTCTGTGAGTAGCTTGGCAAGTGTGGCCATTCAGGAATGGGTTATACTAGGTGACATCGGTAAGTTTGATTTGCACTTGGGAGAGTCCAATGAGAGTGCAACCTTGTTTACTTTGAGTGCTCAACCTACCTTGATTAGTAAAGTCATAGAGGCACAGTAGGGAGACTATGAAGTAGAATCAATTCGTGATATAATTTCCAACGGGAAAGAAAAGAAGGGAATGAACATTCACTCAGATCTGAGTGTACGTTATCTAGACCGTTTGTTTGTACCAGAATCTGATAGAGAGGAAGTACTTCAAGAATTCCATCACTCACGCCTTGCTGTACATGTGGGAGGCACAAAAATGTATCATGATCTTAGTCATCAGTTTTGGTGGAGGGGCATAAAGCGAGATGTCGCTTTATTCGTGTCGAAGTGCCTTACTTGTCAACAAGTGAAGGCCGAACACCAAAGACCAGCGGGTTTGTTACAACCCTTACCAATAACCGAATGGAAGTGGGAGCACATTACCATAGATTTTGTAGTTGGACTTCTTAGAACACAGCAGGGCAATGATGCTGTTTGGGTAATTATTGATAGGTTGACTAAGTCTATGCATTTCATTTCGATGCGCACTGGCCACTCAGTTGAACACTTGGCAGAGTTATACATTAGAGAGATAGTTTAACTTCATAGGGTTCCTGTAACTATTGTATCGGGTAGAGGCCCTCGTTTTACCGCTCGGTTGTGGCAAAGCCTTCAAGAGGCGTTGAGAACTAAGTTGACTTTTAGCACCGCCTACCACCCCCAAACCGACGGACAGTCGAAGCGTACCATCCAGATTTTGGAGGACATGCTTAGAGCTTGCCTCCTTGATTTTAAGGGGTCTTGGGAGAGGCACTTACCGTTGATTGAATTTGCTTATAACAATAGTTACCAAGCTAGCATCGAGATGGCACCGTTTGAGGCCTTGTATGGCCGACCTTGTAGATCACTGGTTTGTTGGGCCGAGATGGGTGATGCACTGTTATTGGGCCCAGAAATTGTTAGGGAGACAATCGAAAAGGTTTCTCGCATTCGAAAGAGGTTAGCTACGGCTCAAAGCCGACATAAAGTTATGCCAATAAGAGAAGATGACCTTTGTGTTTGAAGTGGGTGACTATGTATTCCTTAAAATCTCACCAAGATGGGGTCTGATGAGATTCAATAAGAGTGGTAAATTGTCTTCAAGGTTTATCAAGCCTTTCGAGATATTGGAAAGAAGTGGGGAAGTGGCGTATCGGTTGGCTTTACCACCACAACCTTTGGGGGTTCACAATGTGTTTCATGTGTCTATGCTTAGAAAGTATGAGCTCGATCCTTCTCATGTGCTTGATTGGATAGATTTGGAGGTAGATGAGGACGCCTCTTACGAAGAGCGACCGGTTCAAATACTTGATACCTGGGAGCAAGTGCTACGAGGTAAAACTATACCATTGGTAAAGGTGTTATGGAGACACCATGGGGTTAAGGAAACAACATGGGAATGGAAGGCGGAAGTTCGCTCCACATATCTGGATTTATTTGAACACACTCAAGTTATTTTTCCCTTGAAATTGTTCTCTAGTGTTGAGGGAATTGTATTGAATTGTTAAGTACGTGTTGTTATGTACATTGTTTTTTTAAGTATGAAGTTGTCGTGCGTTGTTGTTGTTTTTGTTGGAGAAACTCCATGCATATGTTTATCTTGAATGGTCATTGCTAGTGTGGTAACCATGATGTTAATGATGAAATTGAGTTGAGAATTAATGTTATGATTTGAAAATATAATAGCGTGGTTTCGATCGCTTAAAAACCTTTGTTTGGGTAGTTTATTTAAATTTCGGGATGAAATTTCCTACGGTGGGGAGGTTGTGATGACCGGCTGTATTATTCACCTCATTCTTCTTTGTATAGCTTTGGGTTTGCCTTACTAGAGTGTCAGGGTTAATCGGGAGCCTTGTTAACGTTTCGTTTCGTTGTATTTGAAAACTTATCTCAAATCCTTACTTTCATTTATTTCCGTGTCGAGTTGCTCATGTTTCGGAAGGTGCAGGGTTGGATCCAGAGTGTCTAGTGTTGAGCTAGAAATTTTCTAGGCTAGAAGGCTGAGCCGCACGTACGAGGCCTTGGGCCACACGTGCAGGAGGTGAGGCCGCATGTGTGGGGAACAGTGGAGGCCCAGGGTTGGCCACTGTAATATAGGGAGGTGCGGGAGCGTGCCGCACGTGCGGGGATCAGTGTCGCGCGTGCGGGAAGCATGCTCCGCATGTGCGGGAATGGGTGTCGCACGTGCAGGACTCGGCTGAGTCCGGAAATTCTGTTTTTCTTCTCTTTTGGGGATGTGCACATTTCACTTTTTACACAACCCTCTCTCTCTAAAAATATCATTTCCTCTCCCTTCTCTCTGAAAACACCCACCAAACACCTTAAACACTTGATTTCTTCAAATCCATTGGGGTTTTAATCCGTCATCCTTCACAAACTTTGAAGAGCTAAGCAAGGGCTTCATTGATTTTGGGGTTTCACCTCATCTCTTCATCAAAACTTAAGGTATGGACTTTCTTAGAATTATATATATGTTTTGCAAGTTTAAACTAATTTTGAGATTCCCTCTTTGATGGCATCAAAAATTTGGTTTTTGGGTTAAGAAATTGGTAGTTTTGTAAAAGGGATTCACCTCTTATTTTCTTTAAAAGATTTTATTTAAGATTTGAATCACATTGATTTAAGAAAGGTGATTTTGGTGATATTCCATCAAGGGATGAGGGAATGTTTAGTTTTGATGAGAAACCTAGACATTTGGGGGGGTTTTGGAGGATGTTGAGAATCAATGGATTTTCTTGTGTTAAATGAATGAATGAGTAGAAATTTCATATTATTGTTTGCAAAAATGGCAATTTTCTTCGTGTGTGAGGATTTAGGGTTTTTGTTTTGAATTTATTGTTAAAAGCATATACATACGTGGTTATTAAATGGCAAATTATTGAGAACGCATGTAATGTGGAAATGTTGCTACACTTAGATATTATTTATATATTCATATGTGATATTTGATGATATTGCATTGGAAAGGAGAATGGGAATTGTGATTGAATTTGAAGAGTTGTACGGAAAATATTTTTAATGAAAGATTATTAATTTGCCTTGAGATATATATATTGCTTTGGCATTTTTATTATTGCATGGTTGCAAATTTTGAGCCGGGATTTGAAAACATTTACATTGAGAAAGAAATGTGGTGAAATGAAACTACTGAAATGTTTTGGGGTAAATACGTTGGTAAGTCCGGATAGGAAGTGTAGATGGAATCTATTAAGTTGACCTGAGTTTCCGGGGTGAAAGATCGAAAACACGCGCGGAGGAAGTACCACTTCCCTTCCAGTTAGCAATCGGTAAAGTGGGGTATTGGTTGTGCTATTTATGCCTACTTGCAAACACCAACCTAGGGATTACTTGATTCGTATTTATCACCCCTTGAATTAAATTCATAAACTTTAAATTTTTTTAAGATATCATAATATCATTGAGCATGATGGTTTTCAAAAGATGAGAAGAATGTGATTTTCTTTCAAAAGAGCATAACATGGCATACACGTTTCATTCCTGTCACGACCCCAAACCGCCCCTAGTAGGATGGTGCCGTGATGGCCAGTAATCCGAGATTACCGAAGGCCAACCCACAAAGATTCACACACAAACAGAGTATTCATAGGGGCTTGCAAATGCGGAAGCAATAATTTTAAAATACAAGTGGTCCATAAGAGCCGTGCATAGATCAAATGAAATGGAATACATCTTAACATGGGTTACAACTTGGTTACAAATAAAGTAAAGTACATGTTACATCTTGATCAAAAGGCTTCTCAAGCCGACGTATGCAAAATACAAGTATTACAGGTCGAGAAGCATAATCTTCAAGATTGCCGACATGAATACAAGTCAAGCCGACATAACAAGAATCCAAAACAAGCTTGCGAAACACATCTAGGCGTCACCGCCTTCTTGCTCATCACCTACATATATATATGGAGAGGGTGAGCTTGGGTACTCAATGAATGATATAAATAATAAAGGGTTTGCATGAATAATAGCCGAAGTCTTTTCAAAATAATACATATTAAACTTTACATAACAAGGGATGAACCACATTCATCTAACAAATCTTCAAATCTTCTAGGGATGCTTACTAGCATCAACATATTGCAAATGGTGACATTTCGGACAAACAAACCCACGCAGTAAACCGTCAGTGGCAAAACAAGACAAAACAAGAGAGATATCTCAAATGATGGTGCAGTTGCATTATAGTCCCCTGGCACTAAGGACTTTGAAAACAAGAGTGCAGTTGCATTATAGTCCCCTGGCACTAAGGACTTTTCCAAGAATGTCATCAAAACAAACGTATTTACTTGATACACAAAAATAGGGATATTCATTCATGCTTGAACAAATACTTTTATCAAAACAAGGCAAAGCAAAGCATTATCAAAACTTTATAACATAGCTTTATTAAAAATACCACTCACATAGTTCTTCAAACGTCGGGGTCAAGGCAAAAGTCCAAGTCCTACAAAGACATGGCAAAGTCTATTGAACGCACTTTCAAACAAGCTTCACATGCAAACGGATGATTCGACATTCTTCAAAAACTAAGTCAAATCAAAACAAAACACTGTTTCTCATCTCGGGAAAACATGATGGGCACCAACCAAGTCTTGGCCGAGGTCCCACACCTTCTCGCTGAGGTGTGGTCCCGACGGCCACATTCAAAAGCGAAGTCGGGAAAATCTGGGTTTTCCTTTGAGGAACATGAAGAACATGAAGATGAAAAAGATGAAGAACATGCATGCTTGAATCATAACTTGTTATTACAAAGTCTGAGATTTCGTGCTATAAGTTCGAAAACATGGGCCTTGGTATCCATACTTGAAGATCATATGAAAACAACACGAAAACATGCATCTTCATACAAACTTTCGAATCAAAACATGGTTTTCTTCAAGAACACATGAATAACACTTTCTCTTTCTAAAACCGAACTTCAAAGCAATGCATGGTTCATGAAACATGCTAGACCATGTAATGCGATTAGATCAACATAAAGGATAACAAGAGTAGATCACGAATCTAACCTTAAAACACAGATCTAACGGTTCAATCTCTAGGGATCAAGCTTGGAAATCCACTCTCTCACTCAAAAGCTTCTCCTTCTTCTTCCTAGAGTCTCTCTCTCTAAAAGACAAGATTTGATACAAAATGATATGTTTTTCTCGACAGTCATTGACTTAACCCTCTGCTGGGACACGTGGCATCGGCTGATTGGCTTTACTCAAAAGGTGACTGACTGACAAGACGAGACCATAACAAAGTGTGTTCAACAAGCTAGACGGCAAGAGCACTCCGACAAGTGATGATCTCGGCTAATGGCAATGCTTCGGCAAGTAGGGTGACAACGACATCGGCTTGGAAGGACAACACTGGACTAAGCTGTGCCACACCTTGGCCTAGATGTGCCACACCTCGGTCTAGGTCATACCATTCCAGGAACAAAATCACTAAGTGCAAGGATCAAGGATCTAGGATGCCTAGATGATAACATCTCGGCCTATATGCCTAGGTGATGGTGGAGGCCAACCAAAGTGGTTCCAAGATAGTTCTAAGGGTAAAAAGGGTTTCAAAGGTGACTTGGCTTAAGGTGACCTTGGCAACACACCAGGCAAGAACAAAGCATGCAGGCAACACTGAAGCAAAACAAGACAAGAATTGCAAAGGTAACATAACAAGACAAGATCATACATGAATGTATGCAAGTACGACTAAGTTGAAGTGAGGGTTGGTACAATTCCCTTGGACTTGTATAAAATGTATATACTTTGTTGAGGATTCTCTACTGGGCTTTATGCTCACCCTATGGGATTTTGGTACAGGGAAGGACGTGGTGATCCCGCCATGTTAGGGCCTGGACATATGTGTTGGGATCACAGGACTCATATTTTGTTATGGTATATTTTTACTAGCCAAGGGCTATAACTGTTTGGGTCCGAGAGGCCATTTTTGTGTAACCGGGCTTAAGCACTGGAAATTTGTAAGCCCTTGAGGGCATTTTATTCACTTTTGAATTTGATTTTCTACATGCCATAGATTCAAGTATGTGATATCATTGAATGTATAATTCGCATGTGGGACTATTTTGTACAAACCCTATTGATTAATGATGTAAAGGTTAAGAAATTGCATCCTTTCTTGTAATGAACGGTATTTGTTGTATTATTGCGATGTTATAAATTTTGGGACATTACAGCTCCGCCATGTCTTCTAGGAAGATAATGTCGGATGCTACAACAGATCCATCTGCGATTGTAGCGGTTGCTGTAGCGAATGCGTTTGCATTGTCGATAGCAGTTTATGCAATGGCTAATATCTCCGGCGGCCATGTGAACTTGGCGGCCACGTTTGGGATGGTAGTTAGGGGTCATATTAGTGTTCCTATGGCTATTTTAAACTGGATTTCACAGTTGGTTGGGTCTATAATGGTTTGTCCTTTCTTAAAAGTAACCACCGTCGTAGCATGTACCAGTCCATGGAATCCCACAAGAAATGACTGGTTTCGGAGCATCCATTTTGGAAGGGGTGATGACATTTGGTTTGTTCTACACGGTCTATGTAGCCGGCGACCCGAGACGTAGGCCATTGGGAGCAATTGGACCCTTAGCAATCAAGTTCATTGTAAGAGCCAATGTATTATCATTCGGGCCATATATGGGCCGGTCAATGAATCCGACTTACTCGTTCGGGTCTGCTCTTATTGGGGGGAGTTTCAAGAGCCATGTAGCCTATTAGGTCGGACCTTTGATCGGTTTTGCTCTTGCTGGTATCCTATATGACAATGTGGTCTTTCCAATTCAACTACCCCGCATAGCAGATGGAGTTAGGGTTTAATTAAATGTAGGAAAATGTTGATTTTATTTTATTTTATTTTGGGTAACAAAAATTAAAATATTCTATATAATGAAATTATGATCATTTATTGAAACAGATTTATATAATGAAAGTATGATCATCTATACGAGGAAACATAGATCATCTATATAAGGAAACAAATTTATTTACTCTATATTATAGATGTATGAATTTATTTCATTGGCACAGATTTTTACGAATCAATAATTAGGAAATAGAAATTAAAATATTCTATATAATGAAATTATGATCATTTGCTGAAACAAATTTATATAATGAAATTATGATCATCTATATAAGGAAACAGATTTATTAGCAATGTATTAATGTTAGCATTTTTAATTAATTTGCAATGAGGTTTTATGAAATCATATGTTGTCATGAATTTTTTATGAAATATTATGTGATATGTGTTACTTTTTCATTGATTTAATTCCAGTGTTATGTCAAGAATTTAAATTGAGTTTTATAAAGTTTGTGAACTTTTAATTAAATTATGGTGGTGATTATGATATTCATGTAATTATCAATGGATCTCTTGTGGGGTATTATTTCGAAAAGTATACTTTATTTGTAAAAATTCTCGATTCTGGTTTAATACAAAATGCATATATATTAAAATTTGTTCTGTACTATTTTTACCCAAATATGTGTTTGAATATGATTCTACTCGTGTTGAATTGCTATTACAATGCATCTAATATTTTTCTATTCGCTATTGCAGAAATGATTAGGAAACAAAAATCTATCTAATCTTGTTTTATTCACTATTGCAGAATTGTTATTGCAATCTATCTAATCTAGTTTTACGAATCAACAATTAGGAAACAAAAATTAAAATATTCTATACAATGAAATTATGATCATTTATTGAAACTTATTTATATAGTGAAATTATGATCATCTATGTAAGGAAACAGAGATTATCTAATATTTATTAAGCCATGTCCTCTTCCTCGTATCAAGCGATGGTGTCGCTGACGTCCTGTCTCGAGCACGCGGTGAAGCCCTATGCTTTCCGAGAATACCTTGCCAAATTTATCTCTGCCTTCCTCTTCATGTTTGCCGTAGTTGCCTCTACCATGTCTTCTTGGAAGATGATGCCAGATGCTACAACAGATCTGTCTGAGATTGTAGCGGCTCCGATAGCGAATGCGTTTACATTGTCGATGGCGGTTTATGCAACGGCTAATATCTCTGTCGGCCATGTAAACTCGACGGCCAAGTTCAGCATGGCAGTTAGAGGTCATATTAGTGTTCTTATGGCTATTTTATACTGGATTTCACAGTTGGTTGGGTCTGTAATGGCTTGTCCTTTCTTAAAAGTTATCACCATCGCACAACATGTACCTGTGCATTTTTCACAAGAAATGACTGGGTTCGGAGCATCCAGTTTCGAATTGGTGATGACATTTGGTTTGGTTAACACGGTCTACGCACCCGGGGACCCAAGATGTGGTCCATTGGGAGATTTGGACCCTTAGCAATCGAGTTCATTATAGGAGCCAATGTATTGGCATCTGGGCCATTTACGGGCGGGTCAATGAACCTGGCTTACCCGTTCGGGTCTACTATTGTTGGTAAGAGTTTCAAGAACCATGTAGCATATTGGGTCAGACCTTTGATCAGTACTGATCCTGTTGGTATCCTATATGATAATGTGGTCTTCTTGGTTCAAGTATCCGGCATAGGAAATGGAGTTGGGGTTTAATTAAATACAGAAAAATATTCATTTTATTTTATTTTATTTTGGGAAACAGAAATTAAAATATTCTATATAATGAAACTATGATCATTTATTGAAACAGAGTTATATAATGAAATTATGATCATCTATATAAGGAAACAGAAGCTTGCCATGTAGATTCCGAACAATCATCCTGATCTGATCTTTGTTGGAAGCCCTTGTAGTCATCATTGAGGCCTTTGCTCTCCATCTTGCCACGAACTCTGAGAAACTCTCCTTTGGCTCTTGGCAGGTGACTTCGAGATCACGAGTTGTGACCTCGATCTGTGTATTGTAGGAGTATTGAGCAATAAAGGCCTCAGCCAGCTCCTCCCAGTTCTGTTTCACAGAGTTCTCCAATTTCGCATACCAGATTGCAGCTATCCCAGACATGGTTCGACCGAATAGTGACAGCTTTTGGGCTGTGGTCAAACCCATTGGCCTCAGGATATCAGAAAATAGGTGGAGGTGCACCATTGGGTCTCCAGAACCATCGAAATTATCGATATGTGGCATCTTGAACCGGTCCGGTAATGTCACCGCCGAATCGGTGTATCCATCCTCTATGTCTGGAATGGACTTCACACCTTGAGATTTCTTGAATAACTTTTCAAGCTTGCTTACTTTTAGTGCCGTGGGGTCCACCTCGAACTCAAAGGGAGAATCCGGCAGGTTGGTCTATGCTTTGGATAGCTGGGGTAGGATTGGAGGCGGAGCCGGCCCTGTTGGAATGTCCATATCTTCCTGGACATTAGCTGTCTCCCCGAGTATTGGCACTCTTGGTAGGGGAGGAGCTTGGTGTGAAGCGGATGCTCCGGTTTGCTGTTGTAGCCTGGCAATTAACTCTGCCTGTTGAGCCATGACCTCGGTCTGTTCTTTGGCAAATTTTGCTTGACGAACAGCGTCCTGCTGCATGGTTTTCATACTTTCCTGGAGCTGACGCATCATCTCTTCCATGCTAACTGAAAACTGCGGATCTAACCGAATAAGTGTGTATCCCCCTTCTGAGGTGGAAACAGATATCTCTGCCCAACGACACACAGGTGAGGTGGATAATGATCACTGATCCGAAGACTGTTGAACTGATGATCTGTGCCTGACTGGCCTTTTTACCCTACCTCTGGCAAAGGAACACTGATTGCCCTTAAACTGAATCTCTGACCTGACAAAGTCTATCAGCACAAGTCCAATGTACCCAGGGGATATCGAAGCCTTCTGAAGCTATGGTTCCCAAGACTACCCTAGCAAAAGAGAAAACAAGCAGCATCTCAGCCCAATTTCACCAGAACAGATATGAGCAAAGTTGAATAACTGTGCTCTCCACTGAATTCTGCCCCAAAACTAAATCTGATACCCGCAGATATAACTGATTCTCAAAACACTGATAGCGATGCCCTCAGGCCTGATACCCAAACTTGAAAACTGATATATGCATTCATGTAGAGACACACTCTAAAAGCACATAGCAAACAAGTGAGAGCCAAAAACACCCCTATGGAGGGGTAGGGTTTCCCTGTCCTATTTGTCCGGAGCTAGGGTTTCACTACGCACACAGCGGTTTCACACAACCTACAATCGGGTAAGGAACCTGTCCTAGCTTGGAATGGTCACTATAGATTCCGAATATGCACTAGGTCTAATGGTCAAAAAGGGTGCCCCGGTAAAAACCGAGGTTTATGTTCCCATCGTGGCAGAGCCTGTAACCGGTCAGCCTTATGGCATGCAGCCTCTGACAAACCGTTCAGGAATAGCAGATGGAAAACACGGTGTCCTAGGCACACCAATGCACATGCAATGCAAAGAAACACATAAGTACAAAAAAAACAAGATATCATGAGTTCGAGTCAAGTGCTCTAATTCCCCAGCAGAGTCGCCAGAAACTATAGACGTCCCCGAATGTCTCGGGAAAATCCCATTTTGTTCATTGGGGCTTACTACAGTTCAGACTCAATGTCACGATCCTGTATCTAATCTCGTAGAGTGCAATGCAAGACCGATGAATCATCAAAGAGTCCAAATCCGGCAAATCGTTTTGAAAAACTGATTTTTAGAAAGAAGTGCCAAGCATGGACTGCTTTCCCAGATACAGAGTCGCCACCTAAATATTTTATTTTGGGGGAATTTAGGAAACCTTGACTCGTTCCTAAGGCCACGTGTCCGTCATCACCAAAGTTGCCTCGGCTCGGGAACTTGGGTACGATTGGGGAAGGTCACTTCGTGAGCACCCCCGCTCGCTCGATCAAAGATCGGCCTCTACTAACCATGATATCGAGTTTTGAAAACATTATGTGCTCTTATTCCAGTTATTAGCCTAGAATTACTATGTGATGCGCACAGCATACAACTATAGACTGGATTGCCTAAGTTGGAATAAAGCATCGCATATCCGATTGTTTTGAAAATGGATTGAAGTTTGCTATTCGCAAGTAGGCTAAAACACGGGTTTCGATGAATTATTCCAATTCAAGCAACCCAACCTTCACCCACAGGCATTCAGACAGTTATATCATATAAGCACATAGCCTCATGGTAAGCATGCTATCATGGCAGTCACTCACACACATGCAAGAATGCTAAAGTATAACACTTACCGAGTACTCCGAGCCAAAAAAGAAGCTAATTAGAAAACATGCATGAATCCTAACTATGCTGAGATGCCTAATGCAACACATGCAAGAATGCAACTAAAATAGGCTCGGCTATTCTAAGATGGCATATGAGATGCAACAATCGATACATGTATTCAACTTGGAATTGAAATACAATGCAGTTAGCATGATGCGCCGAGCCCGGTGCATGCAATACAAATGAATGATGTAAACATGCGAGCATAAGTATGCTAATTGAAACATGCCCTAAACTAACCACCAAAAGCTAGTAAATAAAAGGGAGAAAGACGTGGGGTTGGAAGACATTCACACACGTACGCACACTTATTACAACATTGCCCTCCTCGGAGGGTCCGAATAAATAATACAGAATCGAAGTAACCAATTATTACACAATACTAGCTAATTAACAAATTAACTAAACTAGCATGTAAAGTAAATGAAAGTGGGCTGCCTCGGCTCTGTTTTGGATGACAATGGATGCAAGCATGCTCGAGTCGCCTTGCCGAGAAATCCATCGCGATGCCCCGACTCGCCTTTGTTTGCAATTGAACTCCGAAATTTGCACAAAGCTCCAGAAGGCTGAAACTCCACCCTGGGAACCTGTGGGAAGGCTGCCAACCAGCCCTTGGCCTTGGATACCACTTGCCGATCACCTTTTGTGGTGGAGACCAAAAGAGATGGTCGGCCTGCTAGAAGAGCTGGTCGGCCGACCAGTTTCTGCCTCCTGTTCTTGGTTTCCTGCAACACAAAGCAAGAGAGAGGCATAGCAAGGTATTTTCAACAAATGTGCGCATGACCACTCTCCCCATCTTTGCACAAGCTCCAGGGAGTGTAGTCCTCGATCGTCGTGCCATCAATCACGCATCCCAATGCATGACGGCCGAGGAGTCGGATTGCACGACTTGATGTAAAATGAATGCACAAATGAACACAATAAGGCCTAAACTCCATCCAGTAATCCGGAGTGTCGACGACCGAGAGTCGAGGCACGTTTCATCACTGGGAGTACAAAACGTCCCTCGTTTCCCGTGTTTGGACTAAACCCTATTCCAAACACAATGCAATATACATGGAATGGCATGGCATGCAAACACAATGCAACAACTAGCATGCAATTCTAAACGAAATCCAAATAAGACATGCAAACATGCAAGGAAAGACATGCAAAGGTGCAACTAGCATACGCAATGCTATGAACTACAAATGGCATACTCAATGCACATGACACTATATGGCATACACAATGCACGTATGACGATGGACATACATAAAGGCATAATCAAGGCATACACAATGCGACGATCAAGCATGCGACAACATGGACATGGCATACGTAATGCAAGATGGACTTAAACTAAAATGAATGGACCTCAGCCACACTCAAATCAGTGGCCAAACATGATGAAAATGAAACAACAAAACACATGCAAACATGTGAGATGCAAGGGACCGAACCTAAGGCACCAAATGTAACTCTACCAAAACATGGCAAGGATGAAATATGGAATGCAACAACACATTTTCCAGCTCTAAAATGACACACAAAGTGGCTCCAAATCATGCAAATAGCTCACACAATGCATGCTAGAAGGCTCAAATACCGAAACTAGTGAAGCACATTACACTATAGGTACACAAAGCAATGCTCAAATGGAAAAACCAGCCCCAAATAGACCCCAGGAAGGTCCAAGACAATAGCAAAATGGTCTAAAATGATGGCTCGAAATGCATAGAAATGAAGCTCATGCAATGGTCCATAAATGAGGCATACAAGCACAACTCTCAAATGCACTTAAGGAGTGGAAAACATGGGAACATGGCAACCTTAAATGCTCTGAAATACCATGCACAATGATGCTAAAACATGCAAATACCTCAATATAAGCATGCAATAGGCTTCAAAACTCAAAGCTAGGCAAGGGTATTACACTACAACCATGCATAGCAAGAATCATTTGACCATTAGGTATAAAAATAGAGCTAAGGCAGTCCAAAACATGCACAAAATCAGTTTAGAGTATGGCCAAAAAGTACTAGAATCAAGGGCCAAAACAGCATGCGATACAAGCTAGTGAAGAGGGTTTACACCACAAGTATGTGAAGCATTCAAGAGGCCACTAAACCAGAAAAAGGCAGAGGTATGACATGCCAAATAAAGCCCAAAAACCCACTGAAACATGATCAATGCATGCAAGAATGACATGCTCCTTTGATAGGCTATAAAGAGGGTTGTTCTACACATGCAAGATGGACACCCAAAATGGCAAAATGGGCTCTGGACAGAGCTTATGCAGGTCCTAAAACCCACCAAAAATGGCCTGAAACATGGCTTGGAAGCATGAAAATAAGGGCTCCTTTGTTAGGCTAGATATGCTAGTAAACAAGACAAGGGGTGAAAGGGTCACCCCTCTCTGATTTTGGTACTCAAAATAGCATGCTAGCCACTAAAAATCCGCTAGATTTCAGTGGCTAAAATGCCAAACAAAGGCCAACACAAATGCTCCAAGGCATGGCCCAAAACAAGATGAAATGAAGCATGCAAGGGGGCAGACGACCCCCAACAAAAAAATGGTCTTAAACAAACATAAAAAGGACCTCAAAACACGACTTTTTTCAGTTGACAACAAAGTTCAAATATGCTTGCAAGTATGGCTAAAAGATGGAGAAAAATAAAGCTTAAAAAGGGGAAATGAGTGTTACCCTTGAAGCTCAAGAAGACCAGCAACCTCTGGACCAAAACTCAACCTTTAACCTCTGAAAATGGCCTCCAAGAAGCTTAGACCAATGGTGGAAGGGTTAGGCTATGGAGTTGTATGCAAAAGGGTCAAGAACTTCACACTTTAGGGCTCAAAGGGAGAGATACAAAGAGAGAGATATAATTTTCCTTCCAACAAAATCTCAACCCTCTACAAGGAAGGGGAGGCCTCCCTTTATAGACAAACAAGTCTAAAGCTTCTCAAAGAAGCTTCAAACCAAGGGCAAACATCCTCCATACGTGTATGGAGGATCCAGTCTGTGCCCTCCAGCTGGCACAGCTGGAATCAACTCACAGAGACAAAACTAAGGAAGGCAGGCCGACCAGTTCAGGGGGTCAGCAGATCGCTTGCCTTGGTCCACCGACCAGGTCAAAAGGGTCAGGTGGTCGGCCAGCTACTTTTAGTGGTCGGCCAGAAAGAAAGGTGGTCGAAGGGTGGTCTCCAAGGCCAAAAAGTGGTCGACTAGTGTCTAAAATGAAGCCCTAGAAGTTCGCTTTCCAATGGCACCAACCTTGCATCAAAATTCCAACTGTGCAAAAAGTTATGCATGTTTTGGTGAAGCCGCGCAGATTTGGTCCAACCGGATTGATGCCCTACTTCAACCAACCATATCTCCCCCGTCTGGACTTGGCTTTAGGAGATTCTTGAGTGAAAAATGAAGCCCCAGAAGTAAGATTTCCAACGGTGGTGGCCTCATAGCTAAAATCCAAGTGTATAGACAGACAGGCATGATTTAGCGAGGACCGCTCGGCTCTCTCTCTCTTAGCGATTCAAATCCATCTTCTTCTTCAACTTGGTTTCTTCCCTCTTCTCCAATTTTCCTCAACCCCAAACCCCTAAACAAGGTGTTTTGAAAGATTTTTCAAAGATTTCAACTCTCTTTCATTCATTTCCACTTCGTCCTTGCTCGGTTTATCGAAAAGCGCAACATTTAACGAAATGCGAGCGTCGGAACATCGTAGGAACTTTATTTTCAAAACATTTTGAAAGAGAGGGTTTCAAGGTCTGAAATCTTTCGATCAAGATTGTTTTGGTCCAAAAGGGGTATGAAGTTGAGATTTGACTCTCTCCTTGCCGAAGAAACTGAACCTTTGCCCTGCACACCTTCATCACCGAGTAAACCAGCAGTAGCGCCCAAGTCTTAAGGGCGGTCAAAAATGGGGTGTCTATAGTTGCCCCTCTTTGATAGAGCTCAAAAGTCAAGAAGTGATGGGAGTGAATGTCAAAGTCCAGAGACGACCCATTTTTGACAAGGCCAAAGACTTGGACAAACAAACAAAATACAGATAAATAAATGGTTGCGCCCGCAGGCTGCCTACGTATCCCTTTGCAAGGAATCAAACCAGTGTAGTTCAGGGGCAGGATGCAAAATGATATGTAGGAAGATTTTGATAATTGGACTTATATGCTACGCGAAGCCAGTTTGAAAATTGAGGATTTATGCAAAGCACTGTAATGTTCTGGCTAAAATGCAATGTAATAGCTAAGAGGTGAAGGTACCTTACATGGGCAATTGGCAATGACTTACCTCGGCAATGTCCTACCTCATGCTGATGTGAGAATCTTCCCTTTCTTCTCGGTTGAACCACAGGTACTACTTTTCTCCCTAACTATGGTCGCAGCTTTTCCTATTCTCTAACAGGGTGACAGACTAGGTTGGTTCAGTATCCAGAATTGAGGCACATACACATGCTATCTCAATCTATGGGGCTGCCATACAGATTTCAAGACGAGGATATACCCCTGGGTATTTAAACCAGACTTTAGTCTTGAAAATCCCAAACCTTTGCGTTCTAGGCATAAGCCATTCGAACTCTAGTTTCCACCGTCTCAGTTGATCGCCTGGGAACTCACCGCTAACACAGGCAGGTGGCTATACCAGACCACCAGAAGTCGTTCAGGCACGACAAACACCAAAGGAATTGCACCTTTAGAGGATTTAAGGTCTCCTAGACCGAATAGTGCACAAGACAGTGCGAATAAAGGTGCAGGATTTAAGGTCTCCCAGACCAAGTGAGTGCACAAGATAGTGCGAGCTAAAGGTGCACAAAACAGTGCGAGTAGGGTGAATGCACAAAACAGTGTGATGCAGGTGCACAAGACAGTGCGAGCTAAAGGTGCACAAAACAGTGCAAGCAGGGTGAATGCACAAAATAGTGCGATTGAGGTGCGCAAAATAGCGCCAATGTAAACTGCACAAAACAGTGCGATGCGCGAAATAACGCGAGTGATAAACTGCACAAAACAGTGCGATGCCATGCACTAACAAGTGTAGGTGAGGTGGGCAAGAAAGCGCGAACAATGCACTAACAAGAGTAGGTAAGGTCCGCAAGAAAGCGCGAACAATGCACCAAGAAGTGCAGGTAAGGTGCGCACGAAAGCACGATGCAATGCATGCAAAATACAATGGTGAATGCAAAGGAGGAAAATACTCCAACCATGCTAGAATCATGAGAGGAGGAAAAACAAACAATCAGGCGCGCATACGACGCAACCTAAGTCAAATTCCAAACACGCTGAAATCGTGTGAGGAAAGGGACACTCAAACAACGCTGAAATCGTGAAAGGAGGTCCAACACAACCTGCCCAGGTGTGTACACAACGCAACCTGAGATGAATTCCAAACACGTTGAAATCGTGTGAGGAAAGGGACACTCAAACCACGCTGAAATCGTGAAAGGAGGTCCAAAACAACCTGCCCAGGTGTGTACACAACGCAACCTGAGATGAATTCCAAACACGCTGAAATCGTGTGAGGAAAACAACTCTCTAACCACGCTGAAATCGTGAGAGGAGGTCCAACAACCCGCCCAGGCGTGTATTAAACACAACCTAAGATAAAACCCGTCCAAGCTCGCGCATCACGCGTCCTGAGATAAATTCCCAAACACGCTGAAATCGTGTAAGGAAACAGGACACTCAAACCACGCTGAAATCGTGAGAGGAGATCCAACAACCCGCCCAGCTCGTCTACAATGCAACCTGAGATAAAACCCGCCCAGGCCCGCGCATCACGCGTCCTGAGATAAATTCCAAACACGCTAAAATCATGTAAGGAAACGGGACACTCAAACCACACTGAAATTGTGAAAGGAGGTCCAACAACCCGCCTAGCACGTCTACAACGCATCCTGAGATAAAACCCGCCCAGGCCCGCGCATCACGCGTCCTGAGATAAATTCCAAACACGCTAAAATCTTGTAAGGAAACGGGACACTCAAACCACGCTGAAATCATTAGAAGAGTGGCTTGAAAACAAACAATCAGGAGCATGTTCCACGTAACCTGAGATAGCCCCGGAGGACAACGATCCTAAATGCGGCATAGCGTGAAAGGATAAACGATACAAGATAACACAAGATGCAAATAAATGCAGTAAGTGCGATGATACGAAACATGTTGCAAGCAATGTGGGGCGTGACGTTTAGGGAATGCAATAAACAGACAAAGCGGCACTTTAGAAAGAACCTCAGGGAGTGAGTGGCAGTAAACCGCTTTACTCTGATGGGATCTCCCCTCCATTGTGTTCTTCGAACACTTACCTTCAACTCGCAGTACAAAGGTCCTGAAATGCTTACGAGGGGTAGCTTCTGCATACAGAAACCACAAATGTCGTTTTCCTTCCTGATCATATTCACAACTTTCCCTCATTGCAAGCATAGCCAAGATAACTCTGACGGGAAATGGTACTTAGGGAGAACACTTCAAATCGCCGTTCTGGCATGAAACAGTGCAACAGTCAACACAGTATTCTGTTCACTTTGAACACACAGCTCGTATCAGCACACTGCTCATTCTGAACACGCAGCTCATAACACAACATTTGGTTTATTCGGCACACAGCTTACGCAGGACACTGCTGATTCTGAACACACACGATCCGTTCCGAACACAGCTCATTCTGAACTCACAACCCATAACACAGTATTATGTTTATTCTGAACACACGGCTTATAAAGACAGAACTTGCAGAAGTTGAAACACACTCAAATGCTCAAAATTTTCCCTTTTTTCTTTTGCTTCGCAGTCTGGAACCCATATAGCTTCAAATAGGTCCTGGTTCTACTGTTTTGAGATGACTTGGGTTGAACCCTGAGGTTTTATGAAAGAACAAATCCTGTTTTGCACAAATATGGAGAACGACACAGCACTCTGAGCACAAAACGATTCATTTTTGAGATTGAAATGAGAAAAGGGTTCTCAACTGGGTATTGAGCCTACAACTGACCACAGCCAAAACGACTCAACAACGGAAAACAAAAGGTAGAACAACCTAAACACAACTCAACAAAGGGAAAATAAGGTAAAACAACCTAAACACAACTCAACAAAGGAAAAACAAGGTAAAACAACCTAAACACATCTGTTGACACTCAAACGACTCAAAACAAGAATCGAAACAAACAAAAACACACAAACACAACACTCAGCTGTGTTATAAAGGCAAGAGACCTCTCGGTGCACGAGGAGCCAGTTTATCTGGGTATTGTTTCCCACCCTTTCTCACTTGTGATTCTCACATCACTCGGCCCCTCAAGCTCGGTTTTTCTGAAAAAGCCATTTTTCTCACTTTTTCTCTCAGTGCACATCTCTCTATTCTTCAATCTCTCATTTTTTATCCCTCTCCTGGGTGGTTGATAGATAAGCAGGAAGTTATGGGCTCTTGCCCCTGGTATTCTACCATATTCTTGTTCTTGTTCACAATAGCGAATTTCTCCCACAGAGGGGTTGTGCTACAACTGGGTGTGTAGCAAATCTGCAGCTAACATCGGTTGATGATGCTCTGCTGGGGAGTTTGGACATGATCAGATCTATCCAGATGAGGGAGTGGAATATCTTGATCCATTCCAGTTCGTGTTTCGCACTTGGCTCGATACCTCGCTGCTTAGAGGATGTGAGAGCTTTCTGCCCTTTTGCGGTTAGCTTCAGTGGTACCCTTTTCCGGCAGGTACGAGTGCCCTTCTTGGCGAGTATGTTGGCAATGGGGAAAAGACAGAAAACCTGGCTCAACTGTGCCCCTAGTTCATCATTTTGACCATTTTTTATTTTTGGCTTTTTACTAAAACAATTTTGACCAAAATGAGAGTTAGATTAACATGCTTGTTCATTTTTCTAATTTAAAATCATGCAAGTCAGGCTATGAGCACTGAAAATTTTCCTTTTTTGGGTCCAAGAAATGGTCCAATTTTGAAAAATGGAATACTTTTCGAGAAAACTAGTCAACCTTAGTAAAAATTCTCAAAAATTGTTTTTACAAATGGCCACTACTCAATGAGCGCAGAATTTAATCTTGAGATGCACAACCTCAGATCCAAAATAATGAAAAATTGATCCTTATCTGAACGGCACTGCACGACAACTGAAAGTTGCCCCTAGTCTGAATAGCACCGCAGCACTGCACGGCAACGGAAAGTTGCCCCTAGTCTGAATAGCGCCGCAGCACATGGCAACCAGTCCTCACAGTGACAATTACAACCAAATTCTCGGATACAGAGAAGACAAAGACCAGAACCGTCACATGGACACAGTCGAATTTGAAGTGTTTTACGGCTGGACTTCAGAATGAAGTTGCCTACGTATCCCAAACATGGGAATCAAGCCTTGTGTAGTTCGGGGGCTTTGGTACACTTAGGTATTAACCTCTCCTTTCGCGCTCTAACTTTTGCCAAGGCCGCCCTTTCTGGGTTTTCAACCTTGCGAGCTTTGTTCTTCTTTTCTTTTCAATTCTTTTCATTTCTTTTCGTCTTTTTTCTATTTCATCTTTTCTTTTCATTTTCTTCATTTCTCTTCTTTTCTTTTCTTTTTTTCATTCTTTACATTTTTCTTTTTTTCTTTTTTTTGTTCTTTTTCTTCTTTTCCTTGCTCTAACTTTTGCCTAGGTCGCCCTTCCGGGTTTTCGGCCTAGCGAGCCTCTCAAGGGTAAAAGCGTAGCTTTGTCCATGTCAAGTGGATTTGAGATCTTGAAGTGATCTGAATCCAGGAGAATGGTTGTTGTTCGCTGACGATGCAGGAGTCCATCCAATGGGGGGCTAAATTTGCCCCTAGTGTTGTGGATAGGAACTCGGTTATCCTTTAGCAATACTATCTTCTTTCCTCCCTTCTGGGATTTGGCATTCTTGTCGATCTTCATTAGCTTGAGCAATGACCCCATTTTTTACTCTTCGAGCACATCTGACATTTTTGTCCCTAGTTCAAGGGCTGCTTTTGATCTAGCTTCGCAAGCTTCCTTTGATCACATCTGATATTCTCGCCCCTAGTTCATGGGTTGCTTCTGATCCGGCCACACGAGCCTTACATTGTGGTTGACCGTTCGAACATTCTGAATTAAGGTTCAAGGTTTGGGAACAAAGGGGTTGAGTCTCGAGGTTAAGAACGATCCTAAGCTGCACAATCTCAAGAGTGATTCCACACAGGTCTTCGTAGAACCACGCAAAACATTTTTTGAAATCTTTTAAGAAATCGACTAATCGCTCGCGTCGAAGACAATGCAGAACCAATCTGGATCAAGCCAGGATCCTTCTCAGTACTCACATTAACAAACATGATCTCATTCATTAAGGCATTAGCATGCCTCTCTTTCTCTCACTTGATCAAATTTTTGCAAATCCCGAGGAATTCCTTCCTCTTTGTTTTCAACACATTGTTCGAAAAGTTTAGAAAAACTTAGGTCAATACAATGACTTAAAGGCACAAAAGAGCAAGTGAAATGCACTGCCGTTTCATTCAAACTTCTGGCACAATTGGCGCAAGGCAGAAGCAAACACAAGAGTGTGAAAATCACTACTGTTTCATTCAGATCTATTGGCATAACTGGCTCCAAGGCACAAACAGACTCAAAAGAAAGCAAAAAGACAAACACAAAACAAGATAGTGATGTCCAAGGTAACACCCCCGGAATCACCCGACTCCAACGCAACAGGACTGACTTGATACAACAAGACAGACCCGACTGACTCAGTACAAAAAGACTAACTATATACAAAACAACAAAACTGACCCAATACCCAAGTCAGAAAGTACAAAAACTAGTATTTGCATATTGCTCAAAATAGTGCGTGCCATTCCCACGTCTGGAGTAAATCGAGCACCACCCACAGCTGGTTCATCCCCCAATCACATGGTCACATTATCCCCCAAGTTCACCGATCCAGTGCCAATAGACTTTGCCGAGCTTAGCGCGGCAATGACCCTGTTGTCAATCAAATCTTGCACTTCGTGGCGAAGACGAAAGCAATTGTCGGTGCCATGACCGGTTTGTTGATGGAAGGCACAGTACTGGGTAGCATCATACATAGCCGGAAGAGGATTCGGGAGAGGCCGAGGCTCAAGGGGTTTGAGATGGCCTTGTCTAACAAGGATTTGGAGAGCTTTGGACAAAGGCATTTAGAGGGCATGAAAGACCCTCTGACCTCGGGGTTGGTACTTCAAAGTTTCTGGATTTTTGTTGGACGCACCAGCAAAGGGATTGGCAGGTGCTGGCCTGTTTTGCCGATCTCTTCCGAGTGCAGGATTAGAGCTCAAAAGATCGTTTCTGGTACGACGACCCTTCTCCCGATTTTCCCCTTGCTTCGAACTGCTCTCATTCTGAGTGAGCCGAGGTAATCTCGGAGAAGCCGAGGTCATCTCCGAAGATATCGGAATCCGAGATAAGGGGCAAGAGTCCTAAGATGAAGAGGGGACTTAACCAAGATAAGGATAAAGCTCTTAGGGAGTTTATCTTTATCTCTTGAGGAGTCCAAAGTAAGCACAGAATTGGAGTGCATAGAAGTCATACTTCTAGTGGGACTTGGATTGAGTATAATATAAAAGAGAGGCACCCCTGTGGGTCTAAGGTATGCAATTTATGTTTTGAGTATTAAGTTTTGCACTTGATTATCTTTGAGAGATATACTGACTTGATCATCGGAGTGCCCCCGGGTGGAAGAACCACCGCCGGAGCCTTTTCTTTCTGTTACAGGTTACTGAAGCCATCTATTCTGCCTGTGCTCTCCAGCTGGTTACTAGACAGGCAGTGTGGTCAGATTTTCACCCACACATGCATGTTTTACAAATTTTGCCGATAAAGGATGTGTTCCAATGGGTGTGTAGATTAATGGAGTTAAATGATTTGGGTGCCATGGAAATTTTTTACAATCTGCTGGGCTGTTTGGTCTGATCGGAACTCTCTCATTTTTAATAGTGTGTCGAGGTGCCACAGAGACAACTCACGTAGCCGAAGAACATATACAAGAATATAAAGAGGTGGTGATGGCTTCAAATGTTCCTGCACCTGGTGTCAACCTATTCGATGGACCTTGCAAGGAGGCTTATAAAATTAATTTTGATGGGTCGGTGATGCAATGGATTCCATCAGAAAGTATTGGGAATGAATAATGTTTGATGGCCCGAAATTAGGGGTTCGAATTTGGCTTAAAATTCAAAATGACGTCGTTTTGAGTTTTGATTTTTTTTTTCTTCATTTTCTTCCTTTTCTTTTCTTCCTTTTCTTCCTTCTTTTTCATTGAGTTGAACAGAGGCGAGAGAGAGAACACAGAGGCGAGAGCGAGAACGCAGGTCGTCGGCGTCGTCGCAGCTCGTCGGCCGATCTCGCAGCTCGTCCCTCGTCGCTCGTCGGCATCGCAACCCCGCCTCCATCTCTGCCTTCGCCCGCCTCCGCCTCCACCTCTGCCTCTACCTCCACCTCCACCTTCACCTCCGCCTGATTTTGTTGGCCCCTCCAGTCGAGTTCTTCTCCTCCTCTTCCTTTTTTCCCCTAATTTCGAGCCAAATTCGAGCCCTTATATTCGGGCTCTGTATCATTACTGATTGGGAATTTGGGATCATACGCAGTGTTTGGCAGCATTTTTTTTGGATTTTTTTTTTCTATTAAAAGACAATTTTTACAAAGTCAAAAAAAATAAATTCAAAAAAAATATTACATCAAATTTCATAATTATTTTATTTTTTCTCTTACAAATATCACATTCAGTTACAACAAAATTTAACTATCTTTTCAAACACAAAAAAAAAAAAAATTCGAATAATATCTTACAACTAAAAAAATTTACACTTTACATAAAAATTTATTTTCTAAATATTCACATAATATGTGATAGGAGTTTTATCAATCCGAACCGCAACCGATGGAACCGACCGACCCAATCACATTTTGGGTGGCTTTATCATTGCACTCAGTCGGAGATGATTTGAAAAATCATATTTTATTCTATTTTCGGTCAGTGGTCAGTGGAGTTATTAGAATCCGAATAATCCGAACCGACCAAATTTAATACTAATATATTAATATATAATCCGAATTTAATATATTTGTTATATTATCAAGAAATCTTACTCATCAAATTTGACTGCTCATTGCTCAATGCATCTTGCAGAGCTCTATCCCATAGGTATTCAATACACATAGCTAGCCCCGTCTTTCCTCATCAAATTTTTGAAATCGACCGATCCAACTGGATAGCCAATTTGTTTAATTCAATCAATTTCGAGTAGTTAACGGGTGTATGAATTCTTAACCCGATGGTATCGGTTTGATTGACGAGTCAAGAATAAACCCGACCCAATTCAACCCGTGAACACCTCATATGTGATTTTAAAGGCTTGCTATATCTGAAGCTATTCCTCTATGGGCTGATATTTCTTGTGTGGAAGCCCTGGCTACCTTGCGCACTTTACAATTTGCGAAAAAGTTGTGTTTGGATGACATTCACCTTGAGGGAGACTTTTTATGTGTCATCAAAGCTATCAAAGACCCGGGGAGGCTCTATTTAATTTTGGACATCTTGCACTTGCTGCACATGAATTGTTAGGAGAATTTCGATCTACTACGATTAGTCATGTCTTTTGTGAGGGAAATTTTGTAGCTCATTTTTTGAGCATGTTAGCTTTTGAGAGTGTTGGACCGGACCGGGTATTTGGATGAAAGATGTTCCACCAAAGCTAGTTCCTTTGATTGTGACTGATGCCGAGTCGCTTTTATAATAAATTATTTCAACTTTCTAAAAAAATAATGAGATGACACATTTTTATAGTAATATTATGCATTTTCCAGTTTAAAAATATTTCTATGACAAAATATTAATGCGTAATATTATCACAAAAATCTTAATTTCATTTTTAAATTATGAATTGTCACAATTCTATAAGATCATGTAACATATATCACAAAAATATATAACAAGGTGCACATCATATACATTGTATATTGGACAATTTTTAAAAAAAATTAATAATCAACCTTTTACTTAGGGGTTGTTTGGGGTGTCCTAAATAAGTGCGTTTTTTTGTCTTTTTGGACTAAAAAGTTGAGAAAAAAAATATGATTGTTTGGGTTAACTTTTTGACTTTTTATGGAAAAATGTGTATTAAAAAATTGTAAAAATTAGTATGTATGGGAAAATTAGAATTGGAAGTTGTGCAGCCGTAATTTTTAACTTTTGATGAATAGTGATAACTTTTTAACTTTTTGAGTAACTTTTTAACTTTTTTACTTTTTTTTATCTTTCCAAACTTGGCCTTAAGTAATGATTAACATACTAACCTGTTGAATAAAAATATAAATGGATGATCAACTAAACTAATTTTAATTGGTTCATATTCTTATTTTGTCGTGCTACTCTTAGAACTATTTTAACTTCAGTTTATAAGCCAACAAACAAATCAATTCTAAAATAAGTTATGTTATTTGGCATATTGAGTGTTGAATAATTAAATAATTCTCAAACTAAATTGACCTCATCTTCATGGATTGAGTTAGATCTATTCTAGCATTGATTTGGTTCAATTTTGAGCACAAGAAACTCAGAATAAACAAATCAGCATAGTGTAGAAGGTCGAATTTAACCCCCCAAAAAAATAGTAAAAAAGAAGGTGAATCGGGTGGAGGAAAATTTTGGTTGACTGATGGTCAAACCAAGTCTGGTCAAAAGTGAGACTTGAACCCATAACATATTACGTGCAACACATGGAGAGATATAAGCCTGCAAGGCATAAGATATCATGTAGGTAGATGAGTAAAGTGTGTTCTAATACATGTCAAATTAATTGCAAATGTCATTCATGTGCCAAATTTTAGGCGGGGGCAGGGATAGAAATTTTTAGACTTAGCGAAGTTGGACTACGTCAGAAAAGGGAAGGACAATAGTTACCTTGAATTGTTATTAGAGCACTGACAATTGAGACAATGTGCTAGAATAGAAATGAAATGGTGATTGTGTGTGTTAAAATTTGATTACACAACTAAATAGAATCCTTTATAGAGATTCAGGGAATAAAATCGAAGAGCACATGCATTGGATAGAATTAACATATGCAACAAGCAACAAAATGCCTAAAATGGTTGCTATCAATCGTATCACAACTCTCATTTTTGTCTTAGTCATACTCATATGAATTTACATGATTTTGCCTTGTTAAGTTTGCAGACTTTGATTTGTTTTGCGTAAGTAAAAGTTCCTATTTGGTTTTGTGCTATTATGTTTTACCTAAGTGTTATATGCATGTTTTGTTCCTTGTTTTGAGTGTTGAGCCTAGGCTGTCTATCCTTGTTATCTTACGCCTAGGTCACACCTTTAAACCTCTTACACGTAGGCCGTTAAGCGTCAATACCTAGGACTATCTTGGAACCACCTTGGTTGATCTCTACCTTCACCCTGTCATCTTGGTCGAGATGTGCATCATCTAGGCTGAGGTGTGCATCACCTAGGCCAAGATGTGTATCATCTAGGCCGAGATGTTTATTATCTAGGCATTCAAGATCCTTGATCCTTGAACCTTGTAGCCTTGTTGCGCACCTTAGCCAGCACCAAGCAATCTTGTTCCTTGACCTGGACAACCTAGGCCGAGGTGTGGCACACCTAGCCCAAATGTTATCCTTCCTAACCGAGATATGGGAAACCTTACTTGCCCGAAGCCTATGTTTTGATCCAAGATCATTGCCTTATCAGAGTGCTTATGCCACCTTACTTGTTATACACATTTTGTCATACCTTTGTTTTTTCACTCTAGCACCTTTTTGAGAAGATTTGACTAGATGATGCCACGTGTCCCAGAAGTGGGTATTAGTCAGGTTAGCAGTGAGAAACCCATATCATTTTGCCATATCTTTGCCTTGTAGAGAGAGGAGCTCTAATAAGAAGAAGGAGTTCTTAGAGTGAGAACTAGATTTCCAAGCTTGATCTTCATACCTTGGACCATTGGATTCGTGTTTCGAGGTTAGATTCTTGATCTACTCTTGTTGTTCTTTATGTTAATCTGATCACATTACATGATCTAGCATGATTCATGAGTCATGCATTGATTTAAAGTTTTGTTTTACAAAGAGAAAGTGATGTTCTTGTATTTTTTAAAGAAACCCATGTTTTGATCCAAAAGTTTGTAACAAGTCCCATGTTTTTGTGTTTGTTTCTATGAAATCTTCAAGTATGGACACCCAGGTCCATATTTTTGAACTCATCTCATGAAATCTTAGATTTTGAATAAAAAGTTATGATGTTTGGCATTCATGTTCTTCAATGGGGGAAACCCAGTTTGCCAGACTACATTTCCCTAAGTGTGGCCACCGAGACCCACTCTTGCCTAGACCTTACACCTAGGCCAAGCATTGTATCTCACCTTGGCCTACCTTGCATGATCACTTGCACCTAGTTTATCTTGCATGCGCACCTAGGCCAACCACTGTACACCTAGGCCAACCATGGTTCACCCTTGCCGACACCTTGCAACATTTCGGCAAATACTCGCACACCTAGGCCAAGGAGACCACACTTCAACCAAGAAGTGTGAAACCTCGGCCAAGACCTCCTAAGTTCACCCAGCTAGGCCATTTCAGCCCAACTCATCTCTGTGCATCCATTTCAAGACCTGGTTTGTACCCATCATGCTTTTCCAAGAAGAAAAATAGTGATTTGACTCCCAGCACATGTTTGCTTTGTCTTGACTTGGTTTTGGAAAGTAATGCCGGGATCTTTTTCACTCATGTAAAGTTTATTTTGAGAGTGCATTGCATAATCATCTTTAAGCATTTCTTCTTGTCTTCTTGAAGTGCATTCAGTGGACTTTGTTATGTATTTGTAGTTCTTGGATTCTTGCCTTAATTCCCCACATCCGAAAAGCTATTGTGAGTGGTATTTTTAATAAAGTTATGTTATAATGTTTTGATAAAAGTTTTGCTTTGTTTTGAAAAAGTATTTGATTAGCATGAATGATTATCCCTTAGCTTTTGTATCAAATATTATATTTGTTTTGATGACATTCTTAGAAGGTCTTTTCGTGCTAGGGGACGTTAATATACATAGCACTCACATTTGAGATATCTCATTTGCCATTGACAGTCATGAACGGATGGGTTTGTCTAATTGATTTCGGGTTGGTTATTTCTTTGTTTTGTCAGGAATGTCATCATTTGTATTATATAGATGTTAATAAACATCCCAAGAAGCTTTGAAAGACTTTGATTGATGAACTTGGTTCATCCCATGTCTTGTTACAAGTTATGATATGTATTATTTTGATAAAGATCTCAGATATCATTGATTCAAACCTTTGTTACTTATATCATTCACTGAATTTTCAGTTCACCCCTCTCCTTTATATATATATGTAGGTGATGAGCAAGAAGGCGGTGTCGCCTAAGTTTTATGTGAAAAATACTTTGATTCATGTTTTGTATCATCTTAAAGATCATGCTTCTTAGCTTTATAGTTCATTTCTCTTGTATGTTTTGGCTTGAGAAGCCTTTTGGTTAAGAAGTAATATTTAAGTTTAATTTATTTGTATTCAAGTTGTAAGACCATGTTAATATGTATGTTATTTCATTTGATCTATGCACAGCTCTTATGGACTAAATAGATTTAGATTTATTGCTTCTGCTCATGCATGCCCCATATGTATACTCTGTTATGTGAATCTTTGTAAATTGTCCTTTGGTAATATTGGATTACTGGCCATCACGACATCATTCTACTAGGGGCAGAATGAGGTCGTGACAAATCGGGAGGGCACTCCGATAATTAAGTCAATAACAATATCTCTCAAAAATAATCACAAAGTATTGAACTCACAAGGTAAAACGTACATTTGACCCACAACCCTCTCTTTATATAAGAACTCTTCTTAGAAGTCAAACTTCAATAAGACTCTTATCCCCAAGAATTGGGTTGAACCTCTTCTAACTTATCCAACTTAGGAATCCGTCTTATACTAGGACTCAGGTCCTCCTTCGATCATCTCGAATATGGTGTAATAGCATCACACCTCGGTCAATCATAACCATTCACGTGGCACCTCGATTAACAAGCAAGCTACATGGATAACTCAAAAATTATGGGCTTGTTTGGTTTGTATCTAAAAATACAAATTTTGCGAAATTTTTTTAAAATTTTGTTTGGTTCGAAATTTTTGAAATTTGTTTCTAAAATCGGTTTCTCTCTCTTACACATCAATCAATTACTTTTTTTCTCTCCTCTCTCCTTCTCAATAACTTTTTCTCACACACACACATCTATTCAACTATAATAAAATATCAAATCATCCCAAACTCCCAAACTCCAAAATTATTTTCAAAATATATAATCAAACAAATCAAAAAAAATTCTAAACTCTCTCCTCAATTTTTTTTTTTTTAAAATTTTATCTCAAAACACTAAAAACACCCTGTACATTCAGGCAAGCCCGTATTCCTTTCTTCTAAGCTCCTGTCTGTCCAATCGACCTGCGAGCACAACAGCGGTAAGCTACCCGGCGATGTGTGGCTGGAATACCCCTCCGACGATCAAGTTAGACACACACAGGGATAGAGAGAGAGAGAGGATTGAGTGTTTTGTGCAAATCTCACCAAATGTTCATCTGCCAAAGCATGGGGGGCGCAGACATGCTTATATACCTTTTGCGCCCCAAATCTACTCACATCAGTCTCTCGACACGTGGTGCTGCTATCCCATCTGTCAGCATAAATCCGGCTGAACATCACCTACCTAAACTGCCAGCCCACTCTACTGGGAGCTCGGCAGCCGGGATGCAGCATCTCGGCTCCCTACGGCCATGCCGCACTTCACACCCAAATGCTCTAATAACCGAGCTCCGTAAAAACCAAGCTCGGGTGCATTCTGGCAAAGCCGAGCTTGAAGTAGGGCATGCCGAGCCACGGGTGCTCCGTTAACCAAAGGCCTTCATGCCGAGCCACGAGTGCGCACCTTCCGACCGAGCAACACATGAACCGTGGAACCCTGTGAGGCTGCGGACATCTCAGCCGAACCCTCACTTAACCGGCTTCCGTACCAAGTCTGAGTAGCTCGGTTCCACACGCCATTTGCCATTACCGAACAAAAATCCCTTCTAGATAGGCCCAGGCTACCACGGCCCAAATGTGTTCAGCCCACAATTTGTCCGGCATTACCACGGCCCAATCCAGATCATAAATCTCCCTCTCAATTGCCATTTAATTCCGTCCGCACAAGCGTGATCGGGATTACTTGTTCTGATCGGGGTAACACTTCCTCGGTTCTCAGTTTGCAAGACGATGACCGGGTTAGTTGACATACCTGCCTTCAAAACTTGCCCGGTCGACGCCTCGATTCACCATCCTGTCTCTTCAATACTAACGCCACCGTCAATAGGGACACGTGTCGTGCGTTGATTGGCCTCGAGCAACCAAACCTAACATCTCCTCGTATTCAAAATTTTTGGCGGTTCCTTGGGCCTATATACATGCCCAGTCTGTCTTCATTTCGTTCTTACTGACTTTCTTCCATTCTAAGCGTCTTGAAGCTGCAGTGCCCACGCCAAGCCTCCATTCTCGCCTTTCCTCTGTGTTTGTGCTTGAAGGAACTGCATCTGCCTTTACTCTAGTAAGTCCTTCTAGCTCTTTGTTGCTATTTCATTTGTTATTCCACGCTTTAGGGCACATAATCCATAGATTTTAGGGTATAGGCCCCCCAAAACCATCCTATGTCCCTTGCACTCATTGCTGTTCTTCTTCCTCCCTGATGAACACCTGAAGATCTGGGGTGGACCAGGCTCCAGGTCTTCTTTTGATCCCAAAAAACATTAAGACTGAGCAACTTACAAGTTTGCCCAAACCCTTAGTAGAAACCGAGGTAAATAGAGGACTTGGCCACTGGACGGGGCTAACAACTGGTCCGCTTGAGCGACCGAGCTCCTTGGTTTGCCTTTGCGACCGAGGTGGTCTGGCACTCTTCATGACCGAGCTAAAGTCAAGCTCCTTTTGCGTGACCGTGCTTCCGCTTACACTTACCCTCTTTTTCCTGCAGAGTCCAAGGGGACCACAGACCAATACCGAGGCTCTCAAAGACCGAGCAGCCATTAAACACCAGTCTGTGCCAAACCACCTCAGTCGAGCTAAATCAGTCGGCTACACATGGGGCGCTTCCGCTTCCTTGTTGATACTCCGGCTGCCCTGGCCATATTCCGGGAAGAGTATAGTATCCCGACTGATGTCCACCTAAAGCTCGGCGAGATTGAGACAACCCCTTGGGGCAGATTAGACCAGTGCCCCTTCACCGTGCTATCCATCATTGAAGGAGGCCTCCGTTTCCCAGTCAACCCACTGTTGACTGAATTCTTGCGCCGCACCGGGCTAGCACCCACTCAAGTCTCAAAAAACACTTACCGAATAATCAACGGGGTCCACGAGTTGAACAACTAGCTAGAAACCAACTTAGGTTTAGCCGAGATACTTCGTCAATACATCTTTGGGCACACGGGCGATGGCTTCGCCTATTACTTAAAAATTCAACCGGACAAAGAAAAAATAGTGACCGGCACCCCAAACAAGGACTTACACGATGACGACTTCTTCTGGGTGCCTAGTAACTATGAAACAGTCGACGTACCGAGCTGGTTCATTAGCAAGAACTTCGGCGAGACATGTAAGTCGTGCTAACTGCTCGGTCAATTTATCTTTCTTTAATATTCTGTACTTGACACTTTTCTTCTTTCCTTTGCAGCAATCCAAGCCTTGCAAGCCAACTACCACTACCCAAACGAAGCAGCCATCAGGACCGTGCTCCGTTACCGTAACCAGGATTGTAATGAGCTCCTCGGCTACACTCCAACATACCGGTATTCAGCTCCACGCCAGAGTAAGGTCACAGACTTTCTCCGTGCTCCATCACCTCCTCCAGATCCCACACTGCCAGATGTCCCTTTCATTTGTTTAACCGAGGCAGAAGAAATGGCAAAGAGAAGCCGTATCAAGAACCTGCTCACAGCAACTTCGACCGAGATCCCAAGCATCCAAACCCGCTCACTTGCTGCCGGTCAATCCAGTGGGACCGTGGTTGCCTTGGCTTCTCCTGCTGCCGATCAAGCCAGCAGAGACACACGTCGGGCTGGCAAAAGGCCTCGTGCAGACCCTTCTGCCGAGCTAGTGACCGAGCTCAGCACCGAGCAACCTGCCATCGCCATCGACCCAACACCGGCATGGAGGCCCCAACTCAAACACCGGGGCAAGGATATCCCGGCAACGGCTTCAATCAAAGGCGACAAAGAGCATCTGCTTGCTTTTGAACTCCCCAAGGCCCTGCTCCTACCGAGCGACATGGTCGGCAGCGACCACGTGCCTGACACCCGGTTGGTGAAGTCGGCGGTCAAGTCCATGACTAGGGTAAGAATCTCAAACTTCTAAATCAAATCTTCTACTCAAATTTTCACAAGTGTTTGCACGGTTTCCTCTCTGATCAAGCTTTCTTCTTGCAGGCCATCCAGAAGCAACACTTGGTCATGAAGCGAATTCACCGACTGCGGCAGAAGGCCAATAACTCTGCCAGTCAGGTTACCAACCTCTAAACCGAGCTTGGGCGGGCCAAGTCTTCTCTGCAAATCGCAAATACGGACAACGACAAATTGCTCGGCCAGCTTGGTGCCGCGGAGCAGGAAAAAGATGCAATAAAGGCCGAGCTGGAGGCATTGAAACAGTCAAGGGAGAAGGATCTGGAGGACGCCAATAATGTCGGTTTCAAGGAGGCCAAGGAGAGCTACACAAAGCAGGTTCATGCCACCCAATATATCTACTTCAAGGCGGGTTGGAAGACTGCTTGTGAACAGCTCAGCCAAGGACTTGGGACCGACATATTTGCCTCTCCTTCAGCTGTCTTCTTGCCGACTTACCTTGTGCCATATGCCAACGATATCTTCGCCGCATTGCAGGCTGAGGCCGAGGAAGAAGGAGAAAAAGAAGCCGAGGGTGATGCTCAACAAGAGAACTATCCAGAGCAGCCCGGCGCCCATGATCAAATAGCAACAATCAACCTGGAGCCAACCAATGACGAATTCCCTGACCTTTCCCCCCTAACTTAGTTTTCTTTGTCTCCTTTTTTGGCTTGCACATGTAACCGGGCTATCTGCCCCTCCTCTTGTAATTACTTTTCACATCAATGAAAAAACTCAATTTCTTTCAAGTGTTTGTACGGTCTTCAAGCGAAATAGCTTAAACTGAACAAGATACCTCGGCAAGACTAACCAGCTTGATTAACCAGAGTAAAACATCTCGGTTTCAAACTAAAAGTTAAGCAAATCGCCAACTCATTCAACCGGAGTTAGACATCACGGTTGAGAATCTAAGAGTTGAACAAAACATCAACTCATTCAACCGGAGTAAGACATCTCGGTTGAGAATCTAAAACTTGAGCAAAACATCAACTCATTCAACCATAGTTAACATCTCGGTTGAGAATCTAAAAGTTGAGCAAAACATCAACTCATTCAACCGGAGTAAGACATCACGGTTGAGAATCTAAGAGTTGAACAAAACATCAACTCATTCAACCGGAGTTAACATCTCGGTTGAGAATCTAAAAGTTGAGCAAAACATCAACTCATTCAACCGGAGTTAACATCTCGGTTGAGAATCTAGGAGTTGAACAAAACATCAACTCATTCAACCGGAGTAATTCATCACGGTTGAGAATCTAAGAGTTGAACAAAACATCAACTCATTCAACCGGAGTTAACATCTCGGTTGAGAATCTAAGAGTTGAACAACACATCAATTCATTCAACCGGAGTAAGACATCTCGGTTGAGAATCTAAAAGTTGAGCAAAACGTCAACTCCTTCAACCGGAGTAAGACATCACGGTTGAGAATCCCAAAATTGAAAAGCAACAATCAGAATGCTAAGGCAAAGATGAAACACTTCTATATATTGACAAAAAGAATATTATATTCTGAAGTGTAAGGTAAAAAATTCCTTTGCCCAAAAAGAAAACAAAAACTAAAAATAGTGCAGTTTGAGATTGGCCGCATTCCATGGCCGGGGTATTCCTCTGCCTTCCAGGTCCTCCAAGTGGTATGCCCCCTTGCCCGCCAGACCAATTATCTTGTAGGGTCCTTCCCAGTTTCCCCCTAGTTTGCCTTCTCCTGGCACTAGGGTATTACCCATGACCTTCCTCAAGACCCAGTCACCTACTTTGAACGGTCTGGGGTGCACCGTTTTATTGTATTTCCTTGAGAGCTCTTGTTGGTAGGCGGCCACATGAATGAGAGCCTTTTCTCGACATTCTTCCACGAGGTCCAATTCCAGGGCAATGGCCTCGGCGTTCAGTTCTGGCTCAAAACTTTCACTTCTGAGGGTGGGCATTCCAACTTCCAAAGGTATGACCGCCTCCATACCATATGCCAAAGCAAAAGGCGTTTCCTCGATAGATCGCCGCGGGGTTGTTCGGTCTGCCCAAAGGACGTTAGGGAGTTCCTCGACCCATTTTCCTTTGGCTTTCTCAAGCCTCTTCTTCAACCCATCAAGGATGGTCTTGTTTGATCCTTCGACTTGTCCATTAGACTGTGGGTAGGCCAGGGTAGAGTTGTAGAATTCAATCTTTAAATCTTCACAAAATTCTCTAAATAGGCGACCGTCAAATTGCGTGCCGTTATCAGAGATTAGAATTTTTGGGACGCCAAACCGCGTTACCACGTTCTACCAGACAAACCACTTGACATCTTTCTCCTTGATTGTTGCCAAAGGCTGTGCTTCAACCCATTTGGTGAAGTAGTATGTGGCCGCAATGAAGAACTTTCGGTTGCCTAGTGTAGTTGGGAGTGGTCCCACTATATCGAGCCCCCACATCGCAAAGGACCAAGGGCTGGTGAGGGCAAAAAGTTCTCTGGCCGGTTGGTGAATTTGGTGGGCAAACTTCTAGTACTTCTCACACTTGCGAACATACTTCTGCGCATCGGCTTGCATACACGGCCACCAGTAGCCTTGCGAAATAGCTTGGTAGGCCAAAAATCTGCCCCCTATGTGACTGCCACAGATGCCTTCATGAATTTTGTACAGGAAGGCGTCCACGCTACTCGAATGCACACACTTTAGATAAGGACCGGTAAAGGACTTCTTGTATAAAGCGCCTGACGAAGAGAGCCAAAACCGCTCTGACTTCACATGGACTTTATGTGCTTCATTCTTCTTGGCTGGAAGGGTCCCGTCTCTGAGAAAGAGGATAATAGGGTCCATCCATGACGGACCTAGCTCGACGCAGAGTACTTCTATTTGCCCGGTTTCCTCAATGCTGGGCCGCATAAGGAATTCAATCAGAAGAGGGTTGGGAGATGTGCTATCAACCATGGAAGCAAGGCCGGCCAATTCATCTGTTCGGCCATTTTCTTCTCGGCCGATCTGTTGGACCCTTATTGCCTGGAATCGCTTGATGTGGTCTCTGACCAGAGTCTGGTACTTCACCATTCTGTCATCCTTTGCTTCGTAAACCCCAGAAACTTGGTTAACCACAAGCTAGGAATCACTGTAAACCATTAGCTCGAATGCCTGCATCTGAAGCACGCTCTTGAGTCCGACCAAAAGGGTTTCGTACTCAGCCTCGTTGTTTGAGGCAGGGAATCCGAGGGTGATAGAATGTTCAATAGTCAGCCCGTCTGACGAAATCAGAACTATACCTAGCCCGGCACTGTGACGGTTCGAGGCTCCATCAACAAAAAGTTTCCACATTTCGCCAACAAAGAGCTTCCAACAGTCTGAGGGGTCCTGAGAGGCTTGAAGGTTGATAGGATCACGGTTGTTCGGCTGTTCGGCTTCAAGTTCTGTGCTGGGCGGTTCCACTTCAGCCCCCCTCGGCGATTCGGCGCCGGACTCAGCAAGTTGATCCGTAATGCCTAAGTCCGTAGGCGAATCGCCGGGTTGCAGTATTATGCCGGCTGCAGGCTCTGTGCTGTATGGTTCCATTTCTTCTCCCCTTAGTGATGCGATACCGGTCGGAGCAGGTTGGCCGGTGATACCCGACTCCATTATTGCATCGCCGGGTTGTGGTACAGTACTAACCGAAGGTTCTTCGGTGGGGCACGTAAGTTCCGCGTCACTGTCATCGCCTAGCTGTGTTATTGCGGTCTGGCCTGCATTCACTTCCTCATCTGCCGCGGCAATATCCACCGGGCATACCGGATGAGTTCCAGGTGAGAATTCGGCAACAAAGTCTACCAACGTCTGAGCTTTTATGGTAGTGCATGGCTAAAACTTGACGTCAAACTGTCCCAGTTCAACCGCCCACTTGAGAATTCGACCGGAGAAATTCGTCCATTCAAACAAAGCTTTGAGGGGGAACTCGGTCAAAATGATGATGGTATGAGCATGGAAATAGTGCGCCAACTTCCTAGAGGCCATCATCAATGCCAATGCAAGCTTTTCCAGCGGCAAATATCTCGACTCTGCCGGTAACAAGGTTTTGCTGACGTAGAAGATGGAGAGGTGCTTGATTCCTTCTGACCGGACAAGCACCGCGCTGACTGCGTACTGAGAAACGGCCAGATACAGATAGAGTTCTTCGCCAGGCTTCGGTGTGACCAACAGGGGCGCTGAAGACAAATATTGCTTGAGCTCGGCCAAAGCCCGGTCATAATCTTCATCCCATGAGAACTTTGATTTCAAAGCTTAAAAGAAGAGGCGGCAGCGATCTGATGAACGGCTTATAAATCGGTTAAGCATGGCGGCCATTCTGGCCAGATGCTGCACGTCCTTAGCCGAGCTCTGCTGCTTTAATTCCTGCACGGCTCTGATTTGTGTGGGGTCTGCCTTGATGCCTCGGTTCGTGACTAGGAAGCCTAAGAATTTTCTGGATCCCACGCCAAAGGTACACTTGGACGCATTCAGGCGTAGCTTGTGTTGTTTGAGAATGGCGAACATCTCGGCCAAGTCAGACAAGTGGTCTGCTTGATGCCGGCTCTTAACCACCATATCATCTATATAAGCCTTTATTGTCTAGCCTAGGAGATGAGCGAACATCTTGGTCACTATCCTTTGAAAAGTTGCCTCGGCGTTCTTCAAACCAAAAGGCATGACTCGGTAGCAGAAGAGTCCCCTCGGTGTAGTAAAGGAGGTGATCTCGAGGTCGGGGCCATGCATGGCAATCTGATGATAACCGCGGTAGGCATCCAAGAAACTGAGCCTGTTATGTCCAGCTGTTAAGTCCACGAGCTGGTCTATTCTGGGCAATGGAAAGCTGTCTTTAGGGCAATCTCGGTTGACGGTCTTATAGTCGACACAAACTCACCATTTCCCATTCTTCTTTGGTACAACAACCATGTTTGCAATCCACCGAGGGTAGTGCACTTCCTGAATAGCTCGTGCCTCAAGCAAGTTCTTCACTTCCTCTGCAATTACCTCAGCGTGATGCAGCGCCAACCTCCTTGTTCACTGAATGACCGGCTTAGCTCCGGGGAAGACGTTTAGGTGATGGCAAATAAAACTCGGATCGAGGCCAGGCATGTCATAAGGCGACCATGCGAAGACTTCGATATTGGCCATCAAAAACTCAACCATCTCGGTCCTTTCTGGTGCGGTGAGGCTTGAGCCAAGCAAGAAGAACTTGTCCGGACTCTTTGTATCAATCCGAACTTCTACCAATTCTTCAGCGGCCTTGTCCTCTGCCTTGGTGCCCACATCGTCAAGGACTCCCCGGTCTTCCGATCCCTCAATCATTTGGACGAAGCCTTTGGCAGCTCGGCTCCCGTTGACTGCCACGAAGCATTGCTTTGACATGACTTGATCGCCCCAAACTTCTTCGATTGCCCCCATAGCCGAAGGAAATCTCATCACCTGGTGGTAGGTCGACGCCACGGCCTGCATGGCATGAAGCCATCCTCTTCCAAGGATCAGGTTGTATGTGGAAGGCACTTGTAATACCCAGAACTCCACTTGCTTGACCACGGATCCCGCTTTGACTGGCAAAATAATCTTTCCCAAAGGCCACTCAGGTTGTGAGTTGAAACCAACCAGTGGCGAAGTTGCCGGAGCTAAGTCTGTATCCCGGAGCTTGAGCTGCTTGAATGCGTCGTAGTACATGATCTCGACTGAGCTTCCCTGATCGATCAAGATTCGCTTGACATCGAATTCTTTGACGCGGAGTGTGACCACTAAAGCATCGTTGTGCGGTGTCTGAATGCGCTCTAGGTCCCGTGTAGAGAAACTGATCACGTCTTTTTCTTCGGTCTTGCCCCTTTTGATCGCGGGCTAGATCGACAAAACTTCCCTCATGTGCTCCACTTTTTTGATCATACCTCGGAGTTCACATACACGCGCCGGTTCCACAATGTCGTAGATAACATTAACAATGCCTTGAGGGGGTGCCTCCAAGTCATCCAGTCCACACGGATCAACCGGGGCTTGATTTGCCTTTACGCCCCCGTCTATGTAAAGGTCCAGGTGCCTGACTGGGACTAACTCTTTCAAGTGTTGCCTCAAAGGCAAACAGTCCTCTGTCTGGTGCCCGCGCTCCTGGTGAAATGTGCAGCGGTACCGTGGATTGAAACCCTTCTGCGCATCGCCTAACTTGGCAGGAAACCGGACATAATCCTCGTCACGGATTTCACTAAGTATGCGATAAATTGGAATCTTAAAGACCGTGGTGATGCCTATCCTGGCTTTCAACCTTCTGTTCGCATTTGCCATATCGTCGCGGGGGTATTCATCTCGGTCATTCCGTCGACCCTTGCCCCAGTTCCGATGATTTGAACCTTGGTCAGATTCCTTGGCGCAATCATTTGAACAGTTGGTCTCCTGTCCGACCGCGTGCACCTTGCCAGCCGACGTCTTGTCGGTTGCTACCGGAGTTGCCTTCGTGGTAGATGCTGCCGCATCATCTTCTACTCGGATGTGCTCGTTGATGCGCTGCATTAATTGGCCCATGGATGTCGGCTGGTGCATAGTAAGCGAGTCCCGCAGTCTATGTCCGACCGGGAGACCACGCTTATACTGCATGATTGCAAGGTTGACCGGGAAATCCAAGATCTCATTGAAGGTTTCCCAGTATCTAGAGTTGTATGCCTTGAGGGTGTCGCTCGGCTCCATCTTGACACTGAGAAGGTGGTCAACTTCCTTCGATGTCTTAGTGTTGGTTTTGAAGCGCGTCACAAAGGCTTCCGCCAACTGATGCCACCTTTCTATGCTCCCCTCCGGCAGCCTCTCAAACCACTTCAAGCCCAGCTCGCCCAAACTTGACGGGAAGATAAGGCACATAAGGGCGTTATTTCGCCTATGTCCGGCCATGACCTGTCAGAAGTGGCTTACATGCATGTAAGGATCAATTTTTTCATCGTAGAGCGTGAACTTTGGCTGGTGGAACCCTGCCGGAAGCGGTGTTGTTTCAATCTCCAGGGAGAAAGAGGTGGCGCTCAGCCTCGCCAAGTCTGTGTCTAAAACGAGAGGTGCAGCTAGGCGGTGTGGAGGCATTCCGACCTCTTCACTAGCGTGAACCCCATAGGATAGCCGCTGGAACGTCGACACCCTTTGGGCCTCCCGCCGACGAGCCCGTTCCTTCAAGACTGCCCGCAAATCCTCTGAATGAGCGGAATAAGAATACCTCGACGTCATCGCCGGACGTGAGGGTTAATAGGTGCTGTCCTGCGCGTTGGACTTCTCTACGTGCGCGTCAAAATCTCCAACCTTGTAACTTCTGGTGATTGAGATGGACAGAAAACGTCGCTGGCTCTAACTGCCTGAACGGCGGGGTTGGGTGCGCTCACTGTGGTCTCCCACTCCAGCTACACCCTTCCCTTTGACATGCCGCTTAAGATCCTCCATCTCCGCCGCCATTCGCTGGATGACGGCGTCTTGGTCCCTTAGCTTGTGTTCCAGTTGTCTGGCGTGCCATTCTCTCCGCCGTCGGTGACCGTCTGGACTCCGTGAATGACCAAAGCTTCTTCCGCGCTTATCCCGTGCGTCTCTTGAGTGTCCTCCTGGAGAGGTCTCTAGGTCCGCCATTGGAGAAATGATGGTGGGATGTCCTTCTCTCTGTCTGCTTGACTCCGGGGTAACTCCGTTGATGGCAGACAACGGAATCTCGTCGTTGTTCGCCATGGACGGCGATCAAGTGAGCCTGGAAGACAATGTTTTGTCTGTCAACTTTTCCACAGACGACACTAATTGTACGGGGAGCAAATATTCAGGCAAGCTCGTATTCCTTTCTTCCAAGCTCTTGTCTGTCCAATCGACCTGCGAGCACAACGGCGATGAGCTACCCGGCGGTGTGTGGCCGGAGTACCCCTCTGACGATCAAGTTAGACACACACAGGGATAGAGAGAGAGAGGGTTGAGTGTTTTGTGCAAATCTCACCAAATGTTCATCTGCCAAAGCATGGAAGACACAGACATGCTTATATACCTTCTGCGCCCCAAATCTACTCTCATCAGTCTCTCGACACGTAGTGCTGCTATCCCATCTGTCAGCACAAAATTCTACTGAACATCACCTACCTAAACTGCCAGCCCACTCTACTGGGAGCTCGGCAGCCGGGATGTAGCATCTCGGCTCCCTACGGCCATACTGCACTTCACACCCAAATGCTCTAATAACCGAGCTCCGTAAAAGCCGAGCTCGGGTGCATTCTGACAAAGCCAAGCTTGAAGTAGGGCATGCCGAGCCACAGGTGCTCCGTTAACCAAAGGCCTTCATACCGAGCCACGGGTGCGCGGCTTCCGACCGAGCAACGCACGAACCGTGGAACCCTGTGAGGCTGAGGACATCTCAGCCGAACCCTCACTTGACCTACTTCCGTACCAAGTCCGAGTAGCTCGGTTCCACACGCCTTTTTCCATTACCGAACAAAAATCCCTTCTGGATAGGCCCAGGCTACCACAGCCCAAATGTGTGCGGCCCACAATTTGTCCGGCATTACCACGGCCCAATCCAGATCATAAATCTCCTTCTCACACCCTATGTCTCCATAGTGACAATGCACAGTGCCAGCCCTGGGCATTAGCCAACAAGGCCATGGCCTAAGGCCCCTCAAAATAGACCCAAAAAATGGGCCCCTTCTATTATGGTTAAGTGTAATATATTAGGTATATTTTAAGGTCCAAACTAATTTAAAATAAATTGACCTATTAAAAAATTGAAAGACCCATTCAAAAAAATTAACATTATTATCCATTGAAAATAGACCCAAAAAAAGGGTTCATCCTATTATAGTTTATTGTAATATATTAGGTATATTTTAAATCCAAAAAAAATTAAGGAAGACCCAAACTAACTTAAAATAAATTGATCTATTAAAAAATTGAAAGGCCCATTTAAAATAATTAACATTGTTATCTATTGAAAATCATTTTGCAAAAAAACTAGATTATGCAAGTATGATTGATTTATTTGCTTCTAAAAATGCAAGAAGAGCGCGGATCAAGCGATACTTATTAGTTGTTGTAATGTAATATTAAGTATTTTTTGTGATTTTGACACAAATTTTTTGTCTTTTATCTTCATTTTTTTAAAAAAAAAAATTTCATTCAATGAAAAAAAAAATATGAAAAGCTTCAAAAATTTATTAGTTGATTATTGGCTTTGGACCTCGGCAATCTCAGGGCCGGGCCTGACAATGCATCGACATGAGTGGCGTGTGTAATGATCACACGTGGTACCCTAAGTTAAACTATTGGTTATGATACCATGTTACAATATACCATAGAGAGAGAGAGAGAGAGAGGCGTGTAAGGAAGAAGAATTCTAGAAAGAATAGATTGGCCAAGTGTTTCATTATGAAAAATGTTCCAGACCCCTACTGGCCTGTGATTGGTCAATTTTTTTCTTTTTTTTCTTCTCCTCTTTCTCCAATCACCAACCTCCACGTGTGTATGGGGTGGTGGGGGAGGGGGTCTCAATCACTTCCATTTCATTATGCCTCCATTTGGGAAGTGGGTTGGCTTTTTGGCTTTTTGGCTTTTTTGGCTATTTTAGCCTGGGCTAAAAAATTTGGTTTGGGAAGGGCTTTTTGGCTTTTTGGCTTTTTTGGCTTTTTTTGTGAGAGAAGAATGTAATGATTATGGGTTGGATGTGATGTTTTGTTTTTTGTGGCTAAAATAGCCTATTTTGTCTTTTGTGGCTAAAATAGCCAAAAAAGCCCCGTTTAGCTCTTGCCAAACGGAGGCTATATATGTACAATGAGAAAGTCTTGACATAGGCACCATTTATTTGAGGGTTGTACAAGAATTTCAAAAATAAAGCCAAAATAATAGGAATAACAGTATATTTTTTGTTTTGCTTAGTCACTTTGTTTAATATGTCCTCCAACAACACCCTCTATTTCTAAAATTAATTTGTCTATTCTTCAAAACTATTCATGTAAGAGTATTATTATCAATCTCGTTACAACTTTTCTTGAATATTTTATAGTACAAAATCATATAAACACATTTCATTAAATTCAATTTTTCACTAGCTATTTTAGTTGAATATCAAATCACTCGCTTCACGTAGTTAGGAAAAGAAGACTCAACAAATGATTTTTAAGTAATAAAATATTTAATATATTATATTATATTTATTATGTTTCATTTATCATTTAATAAATTATTGCCATATTAATAATACATATGAGTGGTGAAATCATTAAACTAACGCAATTATAATTTATGAAAGAATAAACACAATTTGATAAATTAAGAAAAATGATTTCCAAACAAAATTTTTATAGCAAAAAAAAATGAACAAGAATGATATAATTGTGTTATTTTTTAAAATAAAAGTTAGAATGATAGGCATTTTAATTTAAGATGAATAGAGCATAAAGGGTCACATCATTTTGTATGAAGATTTTTTTAGGATAAATTACATTAACTTCCCTGAAGTTTGGATACAAGAAACCTCGCAGTTTTGAAATAATTAAATCAACCTCTTTATTAGTAAGCTTAAAGGGATTAGAACAAATGTATAAAATAAAATATACATTTCAATGTAAAAGAGATGACAATAACACTTTTTCATCCATATGACTAAAAAATTATGAAGAAAAATGGGTTAAGTGTTAAAATCTTAAAAGAGTCCAATATAATTATGCAAAAATTGTGAATTTATTGTATTTTATCCAAACTTTAAGAGATGTCAATGTGATTTTTCCAAAATTTTATTTATTTATCATTATCCTAAACAAATGTGATCATTCATTATTTTAAGGAAAAATTACTCATAAATCTCATTTGAAGAAAAGTTATTTCATTTAGTTCTAGAAGTTTTCTTTCAAACTAATTAGTCCTTTTTATTTTAGGTATATTGTATTTCCTTGATTTGGGAGTTTGAAAGTTTACTTATTTGCCCTTGTGTGTGATTTTGTTTCGATTTTTTTTCCTAATGTTGGGTGTGCGTGGATAAGGTAGGTTTTTACGTTTCTATTTTTTTTGTGGAGATTTAGTGGAATGATTTATAGGTGAATGATGTTACCCCGTTTATAGTGTTATTGGTGTGGTTTTCGTCCTTATTGTAACATTGGCATTACAACATTGACATTAATTAACATCCAAATGTATCACTAAGATAACACATAAAAAAAATTATTACTGTACTTTTTTCAAACATAACACTCTAAAAAAATCCTTAGTGTAACACTCTAAAGTAACACACACATAAATTTCTTATTATAACACTCTAATGTAACACACAAAAAAACTCTTTAGTATATTTTTCTCAAATGTAACACTCTAATATAACACATTAAAAAAACTCTTTAATGTAACACTCTAATTTAACAAATGCAAAAATTCCTTAGTATAACACTTTTCTAACGTAACATATAAAAAAATTTCTTAATGTACTTTTTTCAAATGTAACGTTCTAATATAATACTCTAAAAAAATTCCTTAGTGTAACACTCTAACGTAACACACAAAAACTCCTTAGTATAACATTCTAATATAACACACAAAAAAACTTATTAGTGTACTTTTTTCAAACATAATACTTCAACATAACATTCCAAAAAAAATTCTTAGTATAACACTTTAATGTAACACACAAAAAAACTCTTTGGTATACTTATCCCAAACATAACACTACAATGCAATACAAAAAAAAATTTACTGTATTTTTTTTTCAAACGTAACACTCCAATCAATGTAATCTCAAACATAACACTCTAATGTAACACACACAAAAATACTAAAAAACTTTTTAGTGTATTTTTTTTAAACGTAATACTTACAGTTTGAAATTATACATTTGTCCAAAATTTACTAAGGAATATTTGTACTCTTTTTTGGAATGGTTTGCAGAATCCCACATCCTTTTTTTTTAAGTGTACAATGGAGTGTTACATTTAGGAAAAGTACACTAATAATTTTTTTGTGTTACATTAAAATGTTACACTAAGAAGTTTTGTGTGTGTTACATTAGAGTGTTACACTATGAAGTTTTTTTAAAATATTATATTAGAGTGTTACGTTTAGAAAAAGTATACTAAGAATTTTTTTTGTGTTATATTAGAATGTTACACTAAGGCACCGTTTGGGAAGAAGTTGGTTGGGCTTTTTTGGCTATTTTAGCCACAAAAAACAAAATAGGCTATTTTAGCCATAACAAACTAAACATCACATCCAACCTATAATCATTACATTCTTCTCTCACAAAAAAAATTCAAAAAAGCCAAAAAGTCAAAAAGTCCTTCCCAAATCAAGCTTTTTAGCCCAGGTTAAAATAGTCAAAAAAGTCAAAAAACTAAAAAGCCAATCTACTTCCCAAACGGAGGCTAATATTATGAATGACATGATATAAATGTTATAGTGAGAATTATTGCGAATTATTTTGGTGGAAAAAGTTGCGACTTGTGGAACGGTGCAATTATTGTTACATTCATTGTAGGGATGATGCATAACCTTTCAAGGATTCGCATTGTATCAACTCCCATTTTATAGACATGAATTGTGGTTAGTGTTGTCTTTAGCATGTTTGGTGCAGTTTTTTACAAATTAAAAATTAATAATTAAAAGTAAAAATTAAAAATATCTCTTTCAATATGGATGAACTTCTCTTTAGGCTTGGTTTCAAAAGTGGGTTGATTTTTTGACTTTTTGACTTTTTTGACTATTTTAGTCTGACCTAAAAAGTTTAGTTTGGGAAGGACTTTTTGACTTTTTGACTTTTTGACTTTTTTGGCTTTTTTTGTGAGAGAAGAGTGTAATGATTATGGGTTGGATGTGATTTTTTGATTGTTGTGACTAAAATAGCCAAAAAAACCTCAAATCTTGCTTCCCAAACGGTGCCTTAGTTTACTTTGTGAATTGGACAGTGTTTGGGCTCACGAGACTCATCACGAGTTTCATTTTGATGATTTAAATAGTTTATTTTTTAGGCCAATAGATTTAAATCATCTAAAAAAAAAAGTAGGTCAATTTGATAATTGTAACTGTATTTATTTTTGACATTTATTTGTAAAAGAATGAAAGACAAATATTATTTAAAAACTAAATTATCTATTTTTCAAGAGACAAATGTGATAAATTAACGTAGTTACAGTTATCCTATCGACCTAAATTTTTACATGAATGATCAACACGTTGTGGCCTAAAAAATGAATGGTGAAAATCATTGATTTGGGACCTGTGGTGAATCCCTTTGAACCTAAAGATCACCGTTCAATCCCCTGCTCCCTTCCCATTAATTAATTTATTTAAATTATTTTTATCATATAAATTATAAAAAAATTATACTAAATACTCTGATACAATTTTTTTAAATAAAATAAGTTACGGCTTTACAAAATTACACCAAACAACCTATTTATCATCAAATTAGTTAGAGGCTGGCTGTGTTGTTTGTCAACTTAGCACGTTGACATGATGCTCTGAGATCAATAAGAGCATTGACGGGATGTGTAGAGCTAATTTGAAATTTGAGAATTTATATAAGATCAAAAATTAAATTAAATTTTTAAATATAATAATATGATAATCAATAAACATATTAAAGATAATATTTTTCATATTTTTTCTAATTATCAATTAATCATATCACTTACATAACATTAAATATAAAAAATAAATTTAAAAAATAAACTTATATATCATTTCTCTTTAGAACTCAGACTGGTTGGTTAGGTAGAAAGTAAGATCCGCCTTACTCATTCTTTTTTTCATACCGCGCGGAATAGTACCACATCTATGAGGCTTAATAGAAAAAGAAAATGAAGGATACTTATAATAGAATTTCGAAAATATTAAATAATTTTTCATATTTAAAATAACAAATTGTAACACAAAATGATATTCAATCCTACAAAACAGCTGTTGCTGCAGTGCTAGGGACCTAATTTGACAAAGGTCCCCCAAATTTTAAAGAACCAGTCTCTGACAATCCAGATTTGATCAAACGTGTCCATACCCTTCTGGTCCCCACTCAACATGTGAGGAAAAAAAAATATCTTGCATGCTATGTTGATGTTAGGATGAATTTTTTGGGTGGATATGTTAGGATGAATTAAGTAGTCAATTATATTTAAGTTTGATTTGAAAAGTTAATTTCAAATTGTGTTTTAGTTTTATTTGTTCATTTGTCGAGCTAATGATTTGAAATGAGATTCGACTTGAGTTTTAATAGGTTGGGTTTTTTTGACAAAAAAATGTGATTGTTGTGTCTATTGTGAGGTCATCTGAGCTCATTTTGGAATATTTTTTGATAATTCGAATCATTTACTTTTTAAAGTATATCGAGTAGAGTATATCTTTCAAAAACTAAGTTGATTAGATATTATTAACTATTTTATCGAATTATATTTGTATCTAAAAAATAAACAACAAATGTAATTTGAATTATAAAACAAAATACAAATATAAATGCATGAAAAAGTTATAAAAAGTTATAAATTTCCCATTAAAAGCTTTGTTTGAGAGGGCGAACTTTTCTGGGCGAATTTTGAAGTGGACAGTAGAGCTGGGACAATTCGACGTCAAGTTCCAACCTAGAGCCGCAGTAAAAGCCCAATCTTTGGCAGACTTCGTCGCAGAGTTTACTTCTGGAAGTCATTATATCTGCCCATTCGACCTAACTGACACAACCGAACTAGGGATGAAAGATGATGCCGGAATAGCGCAACCCCTAGCAGAAGGTACTCAGTCAGACTCCAAGGCAGACCAGACTAAAGACAGCAAGGAAGAAACAAACCAAGACTCACCAACAAATAAAGACTTGGTTCAATCAAATAGCGAGGAGCAGACAGCAAGCATGAACCTTGAAAAAAACACCAGCAACATTCTTGACCCCACGACATCATCCGACCCCTCCACTTGCTGGAAGTTGTTCGTTGGTGAGATGTGGAAGCTCTTTGTGGATGGAGCATCCAACCGGCATGGTGCAGGACTCGGCATAGTCCTCATCTCACCAGACAGCCTGATTGTGGAACAAGCAATCAACCTTGGCTTCCCAGCATCAAACAACGAAGCGGAGTATGAAGCGATTCTTGCAGGACTCAAATCAACATACTACATGAAGGCCATCGAATTAATGGTCTACAGCGACTCACAGCTGGCGGTAAACCAAATTTCTGGCGACTATGAAGCAAAGGATGATAGGATGGCCAAGTACCAAGAATTGGTCAGAACAGAAATCAAGAAATTTGAAGTAGTGAGGATAGAACAGATAGGCAGGGAAGAGAACGGCAGAGCAGACGAACTAGCAGGCTTTGCCTCAATGGCAGACATATCCATCCCTCATCCATTGCTCATCGACTACTTACCAAGACCAAGCATAGAAGACCCCGAAGCAGAAGAAGTATGTTGCGCAGAACTAGGCCCCTCTTGGATGGATCCCATCATCCTGTTCTTAAAAAACAACATCCTACCAGAAGAGAAAAAAGAAGCCAACAGAATAAAGGCGAAGTCGCAGCGATTTTGGCTATCTCCATCTTTGGCATTATACAAAAAGTCGTTCTCAGGACCCTATCTAAAGTGTGTCCACCCCAGCAAAGTGGAAGCATTCTT